>PVJD01003719.1:0-155627 GCA_004026545.1 Mormoops blainvillei | reverse complement strand
GTCTTGATTACCAAAGCTTTACAATAAGTCTTGAAGTAGAGTGGTGTCAGTCCTCCAGCTTTGTTCTTCTCCTTCAATATTGTTTTGGGTCTTTTTCTTCTTCATATAAACTTTAGAGTCAGTTTATCAGTACCTACAAAATAACTTCCTGGGATTTTGTTTGGGATTATACTGAATCTATAGATCAAGTTGGGAAGAACTGACAGCTTGACAATATTGGGCCTGCCTACGCATAAACATGTAAAACCTCTCCATTTATTTAATTCCTCTTTGGTTTCTTTCATCAGAGTTTTATGATTTTCTTCCCTATGGATCTTAGATATTTTGTTATGTATGTATTTCATATTTGAGATGCTTAATGTGAGCAGTACTGTGTTTTTTATTTCAAATTCCACTTGTTCATTGCTGGTATATAGGAAAGTTATTGACTTTTAAATAACCTTGTATCCTGCAACCTTGCTATCATTACTTATTAGAGTTAAGAATTCATTTCAGATTTTCTACAGAAAATCATGCCATCCATAAACACAGGAAGTTTTATTTCTTTCTTCCCAATCAGTATATCTCTTACATCCTATTCTTATCTTACTGCACTAGCTAGGGCTTCTAGTACAAAGATAAAAAGCAGTGGTGAGAAAGGACATCATTGCCTTGTTCCTGGTTTTAGCAGGAAATCTTCCAGTTCATCACCATAAGTATGTTGTGGGTTAAGATTTTTACAGACATTCTTTATCAAACTACTGAAGTTCCTATCCCTAGTTTGCTGAGAGTTTTTATTGTGAACGAGTGTCAAATATTGTCAGGGTTTTCTGGGCATCTATTGATATAATCACGATTTTTCTTCTTTAGATTCTTGATGTGATTGATTACATTAATTGATTTTCTAATGTGAAACCACTTTTGCATACCTGGGATAAATCCCATTTGGTAGTGGTGTATAGTTCTTTTGTACAATATATTGTTAGATTTGACTTGCTAATATTTTGTTGATACATTTAATTTTAATATAGAAATGCACTTTTCTAGTCTAAAAGTTTGATAAGTACATTAAAAAACAATGGATAAAATGGGGAAAAATACTACCTCAAATCCTACCATTTATACAAATTGATATTTTATCATTTTCCTGTACATCCCTCTGGTATTTTTATTGGTTCCACATAATTTCTAATAATAATGATAATGATAAAATTTCTGTGTCTGATTCAGAAATGACAAATATGCCATAAAAGTTCCAAATGATAATTAAAAGAGAACAATATTTAGATAGTTTAAAATGCTGTAAAACTAAGCTTTTTGGATATTTAGTTTGTTAAATTGAAAAGATAACAATATATGTCAGACAATCTATTCTCCATTTACATTTGTTTTTAATACAAGATACACTTTAACCTTAATATTTTTATTTCACCTTTATCTTTGTTTTTCTAAAAAAAAAAATTAATGAGAAGGAAAAACAGCTGAGGAAAACCTGAAAGGTAGTGATATTTATGTGTTTTCTCAGTCTCTTAAAACTCTGATTTTGATTTATCATTAAGAGTACCTCAAGCCCCAGAATGTAACACTGAACACTGCCACAGTGACAGGTTTGATTCCAGGCCACTCTTCTAGATTAACAAACACATCCAGATAACAAATCAAGAAGTGTACAGAAAAACCATCTATTCTTTCTTTTTAATTAACATACTCAATACATTTCTGAATGAATTTTTTAATGTATACTCACATATTTCATTTTTGGCAATATATTAATGTCACATCTAAGAATGATGAGACTTTTTAAGAAATGAGTTTTACTTTCTCTCCATAATTTCTCAGATCCATCCACACAATCAAATACGGGGCAATCATTTGAAAGGGTGGTGAATATCTAAATTCTCTGATGGAGATTGATGCCTATGACATATTATTGAGTTAAACATATAGATAACAGGGTACTTGCACTTTGGGTAATGAGGGTGATTAGCCAAGTTCAGAATTTACCTCCCACCATAAACAAGAATATGGATAAAATATATAAAACAATTGTTTTCACTGGGCTGGGACGAGTGAGGCAAGAAAGTTAGTGAGTGCTTAGGATACAAAAGTTAAGAAAGGTTGTAGGATCAACCTTAAAAAGGTTAAGAAAGGTTGTAACCTTTTTAAGGTTGATCCTACACGTCAGAGTCTTCTTAAATTTTGTGCCCTTGTACCTCTCCTCACCCTAGTCTTAGCTCTGGTTTTTAGCCATTGGCCCACAGGCAGCAACATGACCATGAGTCCTGGAAAAGGGTGGTGGGGAATGAGATGAGTCCTATGATAGACCCGTATTTCTGCCTGGAGGCAAAATACAAAATGTACTGCCGGGAGAGGGCATGAAAAGAAAGCTTGTAGTCTGGTTGAATTATGGAGGGAGTAATTGGAGTTTGGAGAAAGCACAGAAGTTTAAATTGATAGGACAGAATACCAGAGAGGAGGAAGCTACCTACAAAAAAAAAAAAAAAAAAGCTCAAGAAATGTAAGTAGGAGCCTCCTTGAGTTTTTGGCTAAGTACAATGTGTGCATGCATAAAATGAAATCTTTCAATGACAGCAAACTTCCTAGGAAATAGCAATTAAAGAGACATGTAAGCTGAACAATTCCCAAAACTCATATAGGACTGGGAATCCTAACTCCCACCAGGCAGAGTAGAGACATTTCCTTGAATACATAGGGTATTCAGCAGAGACTCTGGAAGAGTCACACCACAGTATTAGGACTAAATTCCCTGCACATACAGGGTATTCAGTAGAAACTCCAGTCATACCCCAGTAGTAGAACTAAAATACCCATAGACTAAAGGCTGTTCCATAATAGCTTATGCATAAAACTCTAACACGTTTTAATGATTTGAAAACCATCTAACTTCTGCTACAAGACATTCAATAGTCTTTAAAGAAATACAAAAAAATTCAGCACACACAAGGTAAAATTCACAATGGCTGGCATCCAGCTGAAAAGGTAACAGATAATGTTCTCTCTTGGGGAAGATACATACTCACGAATTCCAGAGTAATAAACTTCAAGCAGGATAAACCCAAAGAGAATCATACAAAGGTATATCATAATCAAGTGGCTGAAAATCTGTGTTAAAGAATAATCTTAAAAGCAGTCAGAGGAAAGACAGATACTTTACATAACAAGAACAAAATAAAAAATGATCTTAGGATTCTTGTCAGAAACTATGCCAGGCAGAAGAAAACTAAATAACAATTGTGCTGTGCTAGAAGAAAAACACTGTCCATCTAGAACTCTATCACCAGTGAAAATATCTTTCAAAAATAGTGTTTTCTTAGACAAAAAAAAAATAGCTAAGAAAATTTATCATCTGCAACCTTGTACTATAAAAAATATTAAAGGAAGTTCTCTGTGGAAAGGTAAATAACACAATGGAAATCTGGATCCACACAGAGAAATGAAGAGTAATAAAAATGGCAGATAATGTAAATATATACATACAAGACATTTTTCCCATTTAAAAATGTCTAAATAAAACATAACTGTTCAAATCAAAATAATAACAATGCATTGTGGGGTTTACAACATATGTGGAAGTAAAATGTATGACAACAAAAGCACAAAGGCCAGGAGGTTGTCAGATTCTTATATTATACATGAAGCGGTAAAGTATTACTTGAAGATAAACTGTAATTCTAAAAATGCATGTTGTAAACTTTATCTCAATAAAGCAGTATAGAAAATATAGAGGAGATAAAATAATAAACATTCACTACTAAATAATACTAAATAATATATTAAAATAAATACCCAAAAGAAGTCAGAAAAGTAGGAAAAAGGTAACAAAGACCAGCTAGAACAAATAGAAAGCAAACAGGAACCCAGTAGGTTTAAATCCAACCACCACATCAATACTAAGCCTGTCAACCAAAAGGCTGGCATTATAAAACTACATGCTGTCTATAAGAAACTCCCTTTAAATATGGAGACTCAGATAGTTTAAAAGTAAAAGAATGAAAAAAAGATATATCATAAGAAATCTAGAGAGTTTATTTCAAAGTCAAACAAAGTGGACTTCAAAACAAGGAATAATACCAAGGAGTGAAAGGGCTATATGATAATGATAAAGGAGTCACTGCATCAAGAGGATGTAAGAATTCAATCAAGTTTCAAACTCCTAGCAGAGTTTTAAATTATAAGAAGCAAAAACTGATGGAAACAAATGGAAAAATATCTTCTATTGTAAGTTGTGTCTTCAAATATTCTGCCTATTTGTACTGAGTTGTTTCTTTTCTTATTATTTAATTGTACAAGTCGTGTTTTTTTTTAAGATAAGCTTTAGGATTTCTTTTCTTTTTTTATTTTTCAACTACAGTTTACATTTAATATTATTCTGCATTAGTTTCAGATGTATGCATAGTGGTTAGACAATCATCTACTTTACACAGTGGTCCCCCAATATTTCAAGCACCCACCTGGCCCCATACATAGTCATTATGACGTTATTGACTATCTTTCCTATTCTGTAATCCACATCTCTGTGACTACTCTGTAACTACCAATTTGTACTTAAAAAAATTTTTTTAATATGTTTATTGATTTTTAGAGAGAGAGAGAAACATTGATTGGTTGCCTCCCATACACACCCTGACTGGGAATGAAATCCACAGCCTAGGTACATGCTCTGACAGGGAATGGAACCCCCAACCTTTTGATGAATGGGACAGTGCTCCAACTAACTGAGCCACACTGCCCAGGGCCAATTTTTACTTCTTAATTCCTTCATCTTTTTCACCCAGCCCCCCAAGACCCGTCCCACCCCCTCAGACTGCTCTCTGTATGTATGAGTCTGTTTCTATTTTGTTTTTCTAATTTGTTTTTTAGATTCTACATATACGTGAAACCATTTGGTGTCTGCCTTTCTCTGTCTGACTTATATCACTTAGCATAATATGTTCTAGGTCCATCCAAATCTTTATATTTGTCAAAACTCATTGAACTGTAATAGTAAAATGAGGGTATTTCAGGTGTTTATCCAAAGAAAATGAAAACACTAACTCAAAAAGATATATGCACCCCCATGTTCACTGCAGCATTATTTACTATCATCAAAATATGAAAATAACCTAAGTGTCCACTGATAGATGAAGAGATAAAGAAATTGTGGCATATATGTACAATGGAATATTATTCAACCAAAATATAACAATATCTTGCCATTTGTTACAACATGGATGGGTCTTAAAGGCATATGCTAAGTGAAATAAGTCAGATAAAAAAAACAAATACCATATGATTTCTCTTATGTGTGAATCCATCCACAGAAAAAAAACAAGCTCATATATATATAGATAGATAGAGGGAATAGATTGGTGGTTGCCTGAGGCAGGGGGTGGGGGGATAGAAGAAGTAAGATATTTAGTAATAAAAAAGTATATAATATAACCCATAAATACAATTAACTTGGCCATGTAAATAGCAGTAAGTTGCAATAAGCTAAATGAGAAAAAATGAGTCAAGCTTTATTGTCAGTCTTCCCCCAGGATGGATAACCTGCACATCATGCACACGATTTTCCAACATATAAACTGAGTAAGGGAAATATGTCAATCGGTACATAGAATACTGATAAAGCTTTGTTTTCTCCTTATTTAGAAAAATAAGTAATAACTATAAATAGAGGTTCTGACATTTTCTTTCCGCAACAAAATGGGAGTCTTGCATAACCCCTTGGGGTATGCACACTCTGTTCCGGGGATCGCTGGTGCACATGTCGGGAATCCAGGGCAAACAAATCTGATGTCTGGGCGTAGAATACGATGAAGGGAGAGAGGCTGAATCACAGTAGCTCTTCATTCAAATTCTACCGCCTATTATTGCACTTGTCACCGAGTGCTAAGAATTCTGGTATAAACTTCAAGTGAAGTTTAGCTTTGAAACAGAGAAAGGAGATGTTATTCAAAACTTCTGATATCCTGGCAAAATGAGGCTAAACATTAAAGAGTTAGGAATAGAGAAAGAATACCAGCCATAAGGAAATGGAAGTATTAGCACTAGAGTGGACCCTTCTACAACGCTGAAACCAGGCATAGGGGAAGAAAGGTTTTTTATTCAACTTTTCATTTCCTCTTAATATTGACAGGAAGCATAACCTATAAAAACACATAGCTTATAAAATACTGGATTTGACTGAATCCACGGTTGAGGGAGGGGCATTGTTATCTGCTACTTCCTGGAACTTCTCCAGTACCATACTACATAAAAAAATAAAATAATAATAAAACAAATATATTTATCTATGTAAGTTATACATTAAAAAAAGTGATTTTAAAAAGTAAAACTAAAGCTTAAGTTGGAGGGAGTATTAAGTTGTCATCTGTTTCTTTGAGTTTTGGACTCAATAACAGTGACTTAAAACTTAAATAAAGCAGACTATAAAACAAGAAGTATAATAGAATGATCACATTTGCATAAAAAAATATGTAAATACACATGTAAATATGCATAGAGAGATACCATGAAGGAAATTCCCCAAATAAGGGTCTGGCACAAATAATGCCCTTTTTTATTACAAAATCTTTTATTACAAAACCAAAAGCATATAATTTTGAAATATAACAATATCACACTCAAGCACACCATATGACATTTTAGGTGAAATGTTCAAATTAAAACTAAATTATTACACCCATATTATTACCCTACCAATCACACTCTTACCAAGCAGATGTTACTTCTGCTGGACCCTATATTTACCTGGGTTGTTCTCAGGTCTGAAACATGGGTGAATTTTACTTTGTAAATCATATTTTTGTTGATTTCAATCAATGACAACACCCCTGTTAAGGCATTTGTGTGGGAGCTGCTGACCTACAAATATACTTGCCCGAAAAATCTACTTTCCTACATACAGCTGACAGGCAAAGGACCAACACTAGATAAGACTCGAGAGTCAACAAAAAGACTAAATCTCAGGCACCTGTAACATGTCCTTTCTCTGCATTTCCTTCTCTACCAGCCTCACCAAGATGCCTTGTGTTCTCCAGCTCCCTCTCTCTTAGTCAGACAAGTCAAGATGTGAAGTATAACACCACAAGCTAAAGGGCGGAGTACAGGTCTGTTCCCTCCGAAGACGGTATCTCCTCTCACCAGAGCCCTCTTCCAGGAAGATGCCATCCTGCTCCACCACACGCTACCTGAGGGAAGCCCCTCACTCAAAATCTTTGCCTTAACCTTATTCTTACTGCAGAGCAGGTTAGTCTCTCCCACCTTCACCTCAAACTCAATTCCAAGCAATCCTTTTTCATCTGGAGTCTGTCAGATATTGTCAGTTTTCTGGCATATGTGCCCAGGGTACAGTAGGAAGCACATGTCAGAATTGTGTTTAGTTCCTGCTCAGCCTCAACCAGCTGGTGTTCTCTGGAAAAGTCAGCAACACTATACTTCAGTTTCTGATTCTGGGAAATGAAAAGCTACATTGAGATCTTTTCCAACTCTCATACTAGAATTCAGAGATATTTTCTGCTCTTTAATGGCATTCTGGAATAGAGCCAAATCCCTCCTTGGGCATGAATGTCTAGCATATATATTTCTGTCTTTTAAAATGCAGTTGAATGTATCATCTTCATTTTCAGGGGCATTGTTGAGAAACAGGATCAATTTCTAAATCACAGATTAACATAATCCAACAGAAGGTAAAGCCTCCTTTTGGTTTTTTTTCCTACCTTCAAATAGATATTTTCTCTCTCTCTTTCCCAATCTCTTCCCCTCCTGTCCCCTTACCTCCTTCTAAACCCACCACACTTCTTTTTTTTTTGCCTCTCCTTCTCCCTCCTCCCTCCTCTCTGCTAACTCACAGGCAGATGCAGAGCTGACAGTCAGAAAGTTAGTAACTTGCCAAGCTGTATTTGGGTATAGGACTCACGACAAAGTCTTTTGTGCATGAGTGCTCATTTATGTTGATTTGGCTCACCCAGAAATGGGTTAAAAGTGATTCCCATCCCCATCAGGTTACTCCCATCAGTGCTATGTGACACGTGCCTGTATAGCTCAGGGGCATCTAAAAGAGTCAATGATGACCTTCAGTTCCTGCCAAGATGGAGGCACAGGTAAATGTGTCTCACTTCCTTACACAACTAAAGGAAGGATAACAACCAATTTAAAATAAAAAAAGCAAACAGAACTGCCAGAAAATCAAACTGCATGGAAGTCTGACAACCAAGGAGTTAAAGAAGAAACATTCACCCAGACTGGTGGGGGGGGGGGGTAGAGACAGAAAGTTGGACAGAGAGAACGTGAGGCCAGGTGGTGTCTGGTGGACCAGGTTGGGCAAGGCGGAGGATGCTGGACAGGGATATCCCACATTCATGTGCAGGTAAGCTGGGAGGAACTGGGAAGTGAAACAAACCAGGCAACCCAGGGTTCCAGAGCAGGGAAATAAAGCCTCAAAACCTCTGGCTATAAAAACCTGCAGGGGTTGCGGCAGCAGGAGAAATTCCCAGTCTCACAGGAGGGTTCATTGGAGAGGCCCACAGGATCCTAGAATGTACACAAGCCCACCCACCTGGGAATCAGCACCTGAAAGGGCACAATCCACTTGTGGGAAGTGAGGGAAGTGATGGAAAGTGAGGCAAGAGTCAAGCAGGCAGCATGTTCCCTCTCTGACCCCTCCCCCACATACAGTGCCACAATGCAGTGATGTGGGTTGCCCCATCCTGATAAATACCTAAGGCTACACCCCTTACAATGTAACAAGTGTGCCCAGACAAAGAAATATGGCACAAATAAAAGAACAGATCAAAACTCCAGAAAAAGAACTAAGCAATGAGGGGATAGACAACCTATCAGATGCAGAGTTCAAAACACTGGTAATCAGGATGCTCACATACTGAGTATGGTTGCAAAATAAAGGAAGAAATGATGGCTATACAAAGTGAAATAAAGGGAAATATACAGGGAACCAACAGTGAAGGGAAGGAAACCAGGACTCAAATAAAAAATTTGGAACAAAAGAAAGAAAGAAACATCCAATTGGAACAGAATGAAGAAACAAGATTTCAAAAAATTGAGGAGAGGCTGAGGAACCTCTGGGACAACTTTAAATGTTCCAACATCCAAATCATAGGGGTGCCAGAAGGAGAAGAGGAAGAGCAAGAGATTGAAAACTTGTTTGAAAAAATAATGGGGAATTTCTCCAATCTGGCAAAGGAACTAGACATGCAAGTCCAGGATACTCAGAGAGTCCCAAAGAAGTTGGACCTGAGAAGAAACATACCAAGACACCTCATAATTAAGTTACTCATTATAAAGATAAGGAGAGAATCTTAAAAGCATCAAGAGAAAAGGAGACAGATATGTAAAAAGGAGTTCCCATAAAACTATCAGCTGATTTCTCAAAAAAAAACCTCACAGGTAAGAAGGGGCTGGAAAGAAGTATTCAAAGTCATGAAAGGTAAGGACCTGCATCCAAGATTACTCTGTCCAGCAAAGCTATCATTTAGAATGGAAGGACAGATAAGATGCTTCCCAGATAAGGTAAAATTAAAGGAGTTCATCATCACCAAGCCCTGATTATATGAAATGTTAAAGGGATTTATCCAAGAAAAAGATAAAAAACTATGAACAGTAAAATGAGAACAAACTCACAATTATCGACAAGTGAATTAAAAAAACAAAAACTAAGCAAACAACTAGAACAGAAACAGAATCACAGAAATAGAGATCACGTGGAGGGCTATCAGTAGGGAAGGCAAGGGGGTAGAATGGGGGAAAAGGTACAAGGAATAAGAAGCATAATTGGTAGGTACAAAATAGACAGGTAGAGGTTAAGAATAGTATAGGAAATGGAGAAGCCAAAGAACTTATTTATATGACCCACGGACATGAACTAAGTTGGGGGGTAATGTTGGAGGGAGGAGTGGTGCAGGGAGGAGGAGAATACAGGGGAGAAAAAAATGGGACAACTATAATAGCATAATCAATAAAATATACTTTAAAAAAATAAAAGGGTCAGTGATGTCTGTGTAAAGGAGGAGGCTTTAGCTAAGAATCCATTGAGAAATTTCTTTCTTTCCAACCAGAGTCCAGGTGGATCACATAGCACCTCTCTCAATTGCCCAAAGGTCAGGGAGGAGCTGATTGCAGTGAACATGCTTTGGAGGAAAGCAAACCTCCTAATATGCTCCATTTTCACATATTTGTGCCGAAAACTTGCAGGAAGAGAAATAGCTAGAGTCAAAAAGAATATGAATGTCCAGGTGCTACTGGTAAGGAAACTGCAAGTTCTTCCAAGTTGGCAAGAAAATCCTGGGTGAAGGGAAATAAACTCTCCATTGAAGAGAAAGAAAAGCAGTAGACTCAACAGCAGAACATCAAAGAAAATATCTGAGTAAGATGAGAGCAGAGATCATTTAGTCGAGGAATTTTGTAACTTTCTAATCAGAAGGCACTGAAGATCGAAATGTGAGAACGGTGCTGCATGTTGTTTGCCTTTGCTTTAAGTTGACATTTAGACATCTGACGTCCTGCACACTTAATCCCTGAGTTGCTTTAATAAAGTTCCCAGTAAACAACCTGGTCATCTGTTACTGAGACGTGTGGGTGGAGGTGATCTGAGAGAACTATTGTAGATCCTGTTGCCAGAGCACAGAGAGCAGCCCCTTATACACCGATGCCAAAACAGGATTTATTGCCATCATGGGTGGCACATGCTATATTGGTTGCAAATGCAACATTTAAAAAATGGAGGCCACTACATGCAAGTAAATAATAATAATAATCTTAGTGAAATAGAATTTCCATTCAAATCAATGTCATCAAAAGATCAAGGGCCATGTGATCTGAACTCCTGGGCTTCAAAGTTTAAATGAGAAGACACATGTAAATAAATGCCTTCGATTTGCATAATGGATGCTGTTTTTGCTCTCAGAAAAAGTGCCTCTTGGTCTCTTAGACCCACCCTTCTTTTCAGGGTGTCTTGAGGCTAAAGGGGGTTTCTTGTTGAAGGTGAAGTCAATGCAAGACCCATGATAGCACCATGACATGTGAAATACCAAGAATACAGTCTAGAACCATTTCTCATTTCAAATTTACTCCTTACGGATCTGCCTACTACCAAACAGATCAAAGCAAGGAACATTCATAAAACCCCCATTAATTCCATAAGCACCCATTATCATAAGTGAAATCAATTTTTGCAATTGTGGCTTTTATTTATCATCTCTAACCCTTCATTCATCCCAACCCGCCCTATTCTAATCCCTCCCCACCTCCAGCATATACAAACATGAAACATTTTTAGAATTTAGGCATATTTGGCACTTTTCCAGTAATAATCATACCCCTAAAACGAAACAAGTAAGAATAATGTGGACTTTGTTCTCCCGGGTTCTGGGAGCTCACTGAAGGGTGGGGCTGTACTTCCACAAAACAGGCTAAACCAGTTCCTATTAAACCAGTTTATCAGAGACATTGACGCAGCCTAAGGAGCAGCAGCCCGGGGCCAGGAAACTGAAGTTCTGGTCCCAGCTCTGCCACATATTTGACCTTAAATCATATCACCCGTCGAAAACTCAGGGAGCAGGATTGAGGTCCCCTCCATTACCAAAATTCTGTGATTCTATGGCGTCCTGTAGGTAGCCATGATCAGCTGTCCCTTGCTTCTCTCTTCCCCATATCACTAAGCAACAGTAACGAAACATGAGGTGACAATCTTAGAATTTCCCAGTTTTACTTCCCACTCCCCCATGAGAATTTGTCTAGTGGTATTAAAAACATCCTGAAAACTCTGCAGAATAGGGCAACGCAAGACAGAATTTGTACCCTAGAGACTACCTATTGCTCTGGTACTGTGAGAATTAACCTAGTCTAAAAAGAAAGCCCTCTTCCCCTTATTGTAGCAAGACAGAAGCACAATGACCAGATTCCTCTTGGGCTAGAACCTGGTTTCACAGGTTAAGGGATTTTGCTCCCTCGTACTGTTTCTGCAAAACTAAGTCTTCATTTTGCAGTGCGAGCGCCTAATCGGGCACTCTTAATTCCAGCACTCAGCACCCCATTGCTGATGGCTGCTTACTAGTCAGGAACCAGCCCTTCTACCGCCTACCACTGGTCACTTATATGCACAATGGCAAAGGAAGAGAACATATGTTTGGGAAGGGAATGTGGAACGGCAGATAAGAGAGGCAACTAACGGTAGAGTGAGGAGGTACATTTCACCAAGGCTTAAATTCTCAAGGCAGCACACATGGCAAAAGATGTTCACTTCGAAAATCATCCTTGAAAATTCATTAGGAAAGCCCCACATTAGAAATTAATGCTTGGTCTCTGCAATACCATTTTTCTCCAGAATTGAGACAAATGACTGTTTCTTGGGTTAAACAAGAAACAAAAAAGTTGGCTTGCACTCAGGAGCCATGTTTAAATACCAGAGTCACCCTCAGCTCAGGAAGATGCTGCACCCTGGGAAGCCTAAGAGAGCTGAGAAAAAAAGCAAAAGCACCCTCCCACCCTAAGGGAGCTCTCAGGGCAGGCCTGGGCTTGTTACGTAAGTCAGCATGTAGAACAGCTCATAATATATCAATCTTTCCAAATGATCCTTGGAATACTTGCATATGTTAAATGTCACATGATGTGACTTCACTGTATAAACTCACTATATAATTACAGGGTTGGGAAAAAATAAGTTTACAGTTGTGAGTATGCAAAATATAGAGTTTAATCATATGTTATTATTTATTAATTATTGTATTATTTTCCATATGAACAACTGTAAACCTACTTTGACCCTGTATAGAGCACTGATATAACTTCACTCTCACCAGGCAGCATACTGGATTTTCTGGGACTAGCTAAATTCAGACATTTTCTTTCAGCTGTAGAGTATGTGATAAATTATAGGCTTTGGAAACTACAGTCATTCCATAAAATAACACAGGCCCTTGAAAGATAATTTCATCTGCCTTTTATGACTAGACTAGGAAATGACATGTTACCTTTATGTATACATAAACACAGGCCTATCTTGTTTCCTATTAAAAAGCGTTGATCTATTTCTGTGGTCAGAATGTGATATAATATTATTTTTGACAAACAGTTAAGTAACAGATATTCTTTTCAAGTTGCTTTAAGACAATTCTTTTTTTTTTTCACACTAAATATTTCGCTAATCCTTGAAAGAAGTTACTACTTAATTCCTGAAGTCAACTGCTAACTTGTGTTAACCAAGGTCCCTGGAAAGGAAACCAAGATGGCCCCAAGTGACACCAGGATCCACTTGATAATGAATGATGTTATTTAGCAGACATTTCATGTTTTTACCTGTACAATTTGTTTTGCCCCACAGTTTTTCAGAGATTGGTGTCCTTTTCCTTTATTTTCTAAGAATGGCAAATATAGAGCCTTTAACATACTGTAAAATAAATAAAACCATACCTACAAATCAGGAGCTGCTTCTCTAACTAAATGGTAGAACCCAAATTAAGAAACATACCTGTTTTGGACCTTCTGGCTTCCAATCAAGATGGCAGCATAGGGAAATGTGGTACTTTCATCCTCCCACAACCACATGAAAATTACAAGTAAACTTCCCCAGCCAAGTAGCTCAGTTGGTTAGCGTATCGCCCCAATATGCCAAGTGGGTTCAATCTCCAGTCAGGGGGCATATCAAAATCAACCAATGAAGTCATGAATAATTGGAACAATTCAATCCCACCTATTGACATGCCAACAGCAATAAAGGTTCAGCTACAAAAGGACAGTGTACACAGCCCACGTGGGGCATGCACCTGGACTACCTAGCTCTCGTGAATGGAAAGCCTGTGCCACTGGACCCTGGGGGACACCTACTACATAAGGTCACTCTACTAAGCCTGGGAGACATACCAGTTCTGCCTAATACACAGAAACAAACACAGGGAGGCTACCTAAATAAGGAGACAAAGAAACACGGCCCAAATGAAAGAACAGAACAAAACTCCAGAAAAAGAACTAAACAAAATGAAGACAAGCAGTCTACTAGATGCAGAGTTCAAAACACTGATTATAGGATGCTTAAAGAACTTAGGGGAAGAGTAGATGAACTTAGAGAGAATTTCAACAACATAAAAAAGGGCATGGAAACCATAAAAAAGAACAAGTCAGAAATGAAGGATACATTAACTGAAATGAAGAAGAATTTATTGGGAATCAACAGCAGAGTACATGAAGCCAAGAATCAAAACAGTGGTTTGGAATATAAGAAAGAAAAAAAAAACAGAAAAGCAAAAAGAATCCAAAAATATGAGGATAGTGTAAGGAACCTCCAGGACAACTTAAGTGTACAATATTTACATCATGGGGGTGTCAAAGGAGAAGAGAGACAGGAATAAATTGAAAATCTATTTGAAAAAATAACAGCAGGAAACTTCCCTAACCTGGTGAAGGAAATAGACATGAGTCTAGGAAGCACAGAGAGTCCCAAACAAGATGAAGCTAAAAAGGCCACACTAAGATACATCATAATTACAATGCAAAAGTTTAAAGACAAAGAGAGAATCTTAAAAGTAGAAAGACAAAGCAGTTAGTCACCTACAAGGGAGCTCCCGGAAGGCTGTGAACTGATTTCTCAACAGAAGTTTTGCAGGCCAGAAGGGACTGGCATGAAATACTCAAAGTGATGAAAAGCAAGGGTCTACAACCAAGAATACACTACCCAGCAAAGTTATCATTTAGAATTGAAGGACATATAAAGAGCTTCCCAGAAAAGAAAAAGCTAAAGGAGTACACCACCAAACCAGGAGTACATAAAATGTTAAAGGGACAAATGACTCCTTCTTGGGTTAAACAAAACCCTTTAAGACACCCTTCTTTAAGAAGAAGGAGAAAATCAAAAATATGAACAATAAAACAGCAATAAATATATATCTATGAAAAATTGATTCTAAAAAAAATAAAGGAACAAGCAGAAAAGAAATGGACTTAGAGATACAGAGAGCATTTTGATGGCTGCCAAAATTTTTGAGGGGGTTGGGGGTAATGCGTGAAAAAGGTGAAGGAATTAAGAAGTACAAATTGGTAGTTATAGAATAGTCATGGGGATGTAAAATACAGTGTAGGGAATATAGTCAATAATATAATAATTATGTATGGTGGCAGGTGGTTATAAGATTTATTGGGATGATCACTTGGTAAGTTATATAATGTCTAATTACTGGGGTGTATACCTGAAACTAATATAATATAGTATGTCAACTATAATTTAAAAATAAAAAATGATATTAAAAAAACCAGGACCAACACCATCTCCTACTGCATCTCACCTGATTAGATTTGCATCACCCTTGCCAATGTCCTAATAACAAATTCAATGTTAATTGTATAAATGTTCAATATTTCTTCAACAGTAAAAAAGTAACAGACATTTTTCAGTTGACTAGGAAAGGATCTTTATTCTCACCCCACAGAAGCACAAGACCAGAGGCCATACTCTACCCTGTGGTTCCAGTTTGGGACCTTTATCTCTCTCATGTTTTAACATGTACTTACCAGGCTCTTTTGGAATTCTAAATCTGTGGACCATGATCTTTCTAAAGCAGTACTTTTTTTAAGCAGGGGTTGTTGGACTCTGGTACTCTTAGGGAACTTCTGAGCTGGGGTGAGAGGGTGAGGCCAATGTTGATGCCAAAAAACGGTCAGGTGATGGCAGCAGCACCCTTTGTTGGCCCACTCTCCTTAGCTCAGCTGCCGCCACCTCTCCTGTCCCAGGCAGCCATGTCCAAGTGAGTACATCCTTCCATGTTGGTAAAGCATCCCTTCTGCACAAAATAGAGCAGGGGAACACTTTCGCACTCCCTTTCCACCACTGGCAGTGAACCCAGTAAGCATTTGTCAAGGGCCTGCTCTGGACATACCACTGTAACTAGCACTTGAATCCTGACAAAGTTTGCTTCTGAGAGAAGATGATGAAGCTGGGGCACTCAGGACATTGTTCCATTGGTCATAAGACACTTGGCAAATTTTCTCAATTCAGGTACCTATAACATTTATTGAGTGCTTACAATGTGCTAGGCATTGCACATTACCCTTTTCATTAAGTAGCTCATTTAATCCTTACTATAAAGTAGAAATAAATATTATCCCCAAATTACAGATGAGAAAACTAGGCCAATAACAGAGTATAGAACCTGCTCAAAGCTCCCATAGCAATTATATGGTGGAAACAAGACCTGCACTTGTGACATCTGACTCTGAAGCTGGTACAAAGATGTCCTCACTTCAAGGCCTCCCTCTGAGACCTTGCTCTCAGACACAGGAGTAAACTCCAGGCAGAATTCCAGGGGCAAATTCCCAGCTGATGGCTTAGCTGGTGAGAAAACTGGAGAACACTGGCAACAGTAGAGCAAAAGTGAGGCAATGGGAACAGCAGCAAAGGAGGGAGGAATGTCTGTGAAGGAACTGCTGGGTGACTCACAGTCTCATAAGGCGTGTATCGCTAACCCTCTTTTCACAGACGAGAACGCTGAGGCTCAGAGGGTTAACTAGTACACCAGAGGAAACTCCACTGACCTGGAGATGAGCAGGCAGAAATTTCATTCATCCAGGGGAAGAGAGAAAGAGTATGCAATCCTCAACAAGTGGGACCCTGGGCAGGTGAGGGTCTGGGGTCAGAGGCTGAGGAGAAACAGCATTAGAAACTGAGGGAAGAACCTGAAGCAACTAGAGTAGACATGCCATTGGAGGATGGTCTGGGCCAGATGAGGCAAGTTATAAAGGAGGGAGGGACAATGCAGCACAAACCTCAAACAGAAGGTTATGGAGCAATGTGGGGAGCTAAGGGGACAACCTCCTCTTCCCTTGATCTCCCCCAAATCCTTTCTTCTAACACAAGCTGTGCTCTGCCTCCAGATCTCAGTCTTGCATTGTTTTTCTCTACTTTAATTTCCCAAACAATGGAGCTGAAGCATCTTTTATATATTTATTGAATAAAGTGATATGCCGTCTCTCAATTTTTTAATTATCTAAACAGTTATTTTTCTCTTTACCATTGCCTGAAACATCACTGAAATTAAAATAAAGTTTCTCTTCATAGATAAGGTGGCCTTATTGATACTTTCTACATTTTTAAAAGAAGGTTTGCATCTTATCATAGATTGGTACCTTAGCTGTGTGTCTCCAATTGTATTACCATTTTTAAAAATCAGACTTTGGGGATTTGTATGTTTGACGTATAGGCCCTGATAAAAACACTAAGGAAAAAAACTTTGTAAGAGGCTCTTAGCTGAAATCCTCTCAGAAATCTTCAGAAGTAGAAGCTCTGAAGCAGATGGCTGGTTTTATGATAGGGGTTACTTTTCTCATTTGAAAAGGATGCTAACAGCAGATGATTCTTAAGGTGGTGCAAAGGTTTGTGCCATCCTAAGGACCAAAACTTTCTGCCCTTCTTCTGCACCGTCCCCAATGTGTAGGCATAGTTTTCCCTTAAAAAAGATAAAAACATTATACCTTTTCTAAGTATATGCTGCTTTAAGGAAGAATCTCTTAAAATGTTTTATTATTTTAATGTCTGAGCCAGCATCTTTAATCACATAAAACACAACTTCAAGCCCAAATGTAAGTGAAAAATACCTCTCAAATTGCCAGTAATTAATTCATCAAACATTTATTGATCTGTAGATGATGCGAAGTAGGCACTGGGGTGAGGATTAAGAGAAAAATAATAAACTGCACTCTCCAGGAGACACATAAAAACAGATCATCGCAGGTCATCTCACCAAGCACTACAGTAAGGAAAGAACAGCAGGTGGGAGCCCAGAGAAGGGGCAGGTGACCACCTGAAAACACTGGGGAAGGCTTCAAGGAGGAGACACTCCACCTAGTCTTGAAAGCTACACTGACATTTGCCAAGCGTTTCAAGCAGTATTTTTAATAGTAGGAACAATGGGCTTATGGCATAGAAAAAATGCTGGCAAGTCAGGTCAGATTATAAAAATGCTTTAGATGATCACCTGAGGCAAACAGGAGATTCTTAAGTCTGAGATGATATGGTCAACATCAAATTTTAGGAAGAAAACTTGCAAGAGTGTTAAGACAAGTTTGTACAAGGGAGTGACCAGAGAGGAGGTAGCTGTGGTCATCAGCAAGATGTGATGAGGGACTAGATCAGAGCAGGGCAGGAAGGAGTGAAGAGATGGCAGATTATAGATGTCCGAGGTGGATATGACAGGGCTGAAATGATTAGAAATGGAATGATAAAAAGGAAGCACCATCAAGGGCAATTCACAGATTTTCAGGCTAGACAGAAAGTGATGCTACTCATAAAGACTGAAAATAAAGACTTTGCAGGAGCTGCTGAGTTCAGCATTGAAGCATTAAGTTTGAGACTGTGAGAAGCATCCAAGTCAAGATCCAATCAAAGATGCAGACCTCAAACCTGCAACCAAAATCCAAGGGCCAGGTATCAATGGGGGATAACAGGAGGGGTTGACATCGTGGGAGTGGACAACAGGAAAAAGGAAAAGAAATAGGTCATCAAGGAGAGAAGGGACGGGAAGTGAGGAACAGGACAAAATGAGAAGAGAAAAAGAGGAATGGGAGATCGGACAGTTTTTATACCATGCCCTGCAGGAGAGGCATAAAGCTACCTCAGGCAACTGTGTAAAATAAGAGAGCCCAACAGAAACAGAGACACATGACCTGTATCACAGAAGACAAATGGCCACATGCAAGGAAGAGACAGGAAGAAGGAAAAATCATTTACTTGCTACCTTTCTCCAAAGAATTTAATGAATTTTTTTTAATAAAGCTAAGCAGTTTGAAGTCATTTCATACAGGAGAAAATAATCCTAAACTCTTCAATTGTCCTAGAGGAAATTACTTCATTAGATAATTACTAGTTTCAGTTATCTGGAAAAATCACTTAGGTGAAACAGCATTTATGAGAACTGGAGTCAAGATAAAAGAATTATTTCCATTTATAAATATTCATTTTCTCCAATCATTTGAAATGAAAACACTGTCCTAAAAAGAAGTAACCGGTTTGGGTCATCCTAACAGCTTTCTAATACTAGGAAATGAATCAGACTAATTTGAAAGTCACTTTGATGTGGAGTCTAATAGACCATGCACATGAGGACAATCAATAAATATTATTTTCTGGTGATGATTAGGCTGGTCCCTCTTCCCTAGCAGGCACCCAATCTTCAGCCACTTTTCTCTCTTCCAGGCATGAGCTCCCACTGACTTCAAAGGAAGCTTTAAAAATGGATTAAAGCAAAGACCGTATATTGACTTCAAAGGGAATGCTGAAAACACAGAAGATATTTCATAGGGGAGGGGATGGAGATGGAAATTTTGTTCCTCTTATTATTTCATGCTTAATGAATACCATCAGCATTCCCTGTGCATTCAGCCAAAAGTGTGTTTTCTTCCCTTTGCAGCACTTTCCATTTTGATGACATCATAATAGTTGTGCACCCTTAAAAAAATAGCCTAATGCTTGGAGCTCAGGAGAGAGAATGGCAAAGGTAATGCACCCGGGGGAAGAAGAGGCAGAGAGGTAAGGTTCCTGAGAAGGAGAGTGAGCCAAGAATTATTCTTGGTAGTGTAATGTTCTTTTATTGTACACAGCCAGATCTGATTCTCAGAACTTTCTTCCTCTCCCAAGCTGCAAATAATTTAATATAAGAAATCTAGAACTCTCGGTATAAGTGACCACCATACTTGTTGCCTCTCTGAGTGATAATATTCACTGTACTATTACCACATAAGTATGCAAATTTAAATAACTTGCACTTCATGGTATTGAAGAGACTCTGAAAATAAAAAATATACACTCAAGTAGGATTTGCCTTTTCCATAAAAAAGTTCTTACTCATTCTAAAAATAATTTCGATTAAACAAGTATTGTGAGCTAATAAAACTCCGACAGAGCTCTCCAAACTCACAAGGATTCTGGCGTTCTGCTCCAGACGTAGGACATCCAGCTAGCAAACAAACAAGAGTGAACTGCAGGTGGGGTTAATGTGTAAGAGGAAAGCAGCCATTGGCCCAAGTGCTCAGGCTCTTCCGGAGGATCTCCACGCTCCTGTGACTGTTGGTTCTCACGACTGGGTTGATTCACACCAGCTTATACACACACACTTTCTCTCTCTCTCTCTCTCTCTCTCTCTCTCTCTCTCTCTCTCTCTCATACACACACACACACACACACACTTCTATATGACTTATCCATATGTGGGAGTTAGAAGCCACATGAAGCAGAAAAGAATGTGGGAGGGAGTCAGAGAAATCTGTCCTCCATCCCCAGGGGGAAAACAGAGGGTGGCATAGCTGAATGTGTTACACAGTTTAAAGGAGAGAAAGATCAGAAACATTACATTTGATTAAATTCCTTATAAGGACTCACAAATGAAATAAGGAAACCAATGGGACTACTGACAACAGTCAGTCAGGATAAGCAAGAGAAATAATTGCACCAAATCAATAAGAAACATTCAAAGTGCATAGGTATGCACTGATTTAGCCAAAAAGAAGAAGAAGAAGAAGAAGAAGAAGAAGAAGAAGAAGAAGAAGAAGAAGAAGAAGAAGGAGAAGGAGAAGGAGAAGGAGAAGGAGAAGGAGAAGGAGAAGGAGAAGGAGAAGGAGAAGGAGAAGGAGAAGGAGAAGAAGAAGAAGAAGAAGAAGAAGAAGAAGAAGAAGGAGAAGGAGAAGAAGAAGAAGAAAAATCCAACTCTGACTTTAAATTGTAAGACAAGGCCAGATACTGCTTAAGACAAGTGATGTTTCCAAGACTTCATGGTATATCCAATGTGCATTTAGGACAGAAATGACCAAAATGTTCATTACCTTCCTCAGTTTACTCTTCAAAAAAACCCAAAGCAAACAGTTCAAATGGAAAAACAAAAACAAAAACGGAAAACATATGTTCTCCTTATTCTCAAATAAAAGCCTGGCTTGTGTCTAAATTTGCGTTCATGTTTTGAACCAGATAAGTCCTTTTAATAGAGGACATTTATTTGAAAGAAAAAGTACTAATTTCCTCTGTTTTGTGCATTTTATTTAGCCACAAATAGACTCTGATGAAAAATTAGGATGTATAAGAGAGGCACTGTGTTAGGCCTCTGTAAGACACCAAAATGAAATACACGTGGGCTCCATTCTCATGGGCACAGTGGACGTACAGGGCACAAAGGATACTATCACACGGAAGAATGTGTTCTATGGCCCTCAAGAGTGAGAGGCAGATAAAGCTATGCGTGTCTCACTTAAACCCACCTGAAGAAAAAGTCAAGTCACATTTCACTTGGAATGCTTCAGAACCCTAGCTCTGAAACAACTTGATAGATTTTCTATGAGGAAAAGGGGGATGCATCCCAAGGTCAAATAAATTCAAATAAATTTAGTAAACACTTGGTAGACAAAGTTAGAGAATAGGTTCTTCACTGTAGGACTTCCCAAAACCTTTGGTGGGTTTGCAAATTTCCAAGGAGAATAGAGTTGGCAGTATTTCTCAAACTTACTTGATCACAATGCACTTTTTTTCACAGAGCATTTCACGTAACTAGTGATCCACACAAAACTCTGGAGGCTCTAGTAGAGTTTGAGCTTGTGTAAAAGGCTTGAAGCACTTCGAACTGACCAATATCAAGTAATTAGAAGACAAAGCTGGAAAGGCAGGTTAGGGTAGGAGGAGGGACTGTAACCTATTATTGACTGCTCTCTCCTGGAAATTATGTTTTTCCTTGGTCACAATGTTAAGGAAAATATAAATAACTTCAATCCAGTAAAACTGGTTCTGCCACTTACTATATGCAAGACCTTCAGCAAATACATGACTTTTCTGTCCCTGAGTTTCCTTATCTGTAAAAGACTTGTTATCAGGACTCAATGAGTCCATGAATATAAACCACTTATAATATCTGGAACATAACAAACACATAATAAACCTCTATTTATTGCTTAGTTTCCTTTCTAGCCTTCTGATGGTTCCTTTCCATCTCCCTTATTATCTCAACATTTTCTTCTTGTTACTTAAATATTGGCTTTCCCCAGAGTTATCTCCTTAGCTCCCTTTTTCCTAAATGGTCTCCTTGAGAGTTGGCTTCAGCTTACCTGGCCTGATGCCTCCGTATGTATAATCACAGCTCTGATATTTCTCTGTATCTCCTGAGAACACTTCCAAACACTACCTGAACATGCCCGTCTGAAATGTCCTATAGGCACCTTGAGGTCAACACGTTCAAAACTGTGTTTATTATATCTTTCATTCTACTTCTAAACATCTTTCTCCCTATATTACATATCTCATCATCAAACATCCAGTTTCCAGGATAGAAAATCTTGAGTCCATTTTTCACTTTTTATACTTCCTTAACCTTGCCTGTCCCCTCCACTACTTCCCCCTCCCTACAGTCAGTTCACCAACTGATTCATTGACTCCACCTCTGGACTATCTCTTGAATTACTGGAACTCCTCCATTCCTACTACAAGTTCTCATCCCATTCTTACTACCTCTCACTTAGATTTTTGAAGCAGGTTTCTAATTTGTTTTTCTCCCCCAAATGATCCTCTATTCCATATTTCACAAATATGAAATCAAATATTTTATTCTCGTACTTTAAAACCTATAAAGATTATAATATTATATTAAATATCTTAAACAGTGAACTCAATGATACTCATGCTGAAGTATTTTAAGACAAATGTACTGAAATCTGTAATTTATTTTGAAATGCATAAAAATAGATTGATAGATTATAAAAGCATGAATAAATGGATAGGCAGGTGATTAAACAAATATAGTAAAATATTAATAGTACAATCAGGATGATAGTTAACACAAGTGCTTATTGTAGAATTCTTTCAACTTTGATATATGTTTAAAAATTGTTCATAATAAAATGGTGGTAGGGGAGCACTATGAAGGCTACCCCGTTATCTGGAGAAGAGCATCCACACATCCTAGGTGAGCCTTTCACAATTTGACTCCAATCTACCACTCTAGGTTCCCATTCTCCCCCCTAATTTGCACCCTATGTTCTAGCCAAATGGAATGAGCCAACATCCTCTAATAAAGACTTACATGCTACACTCTTCTGTTACCGAGGCCTGTCTCCCTGCCTTGAAGACCCTTGCATTATTTCCCTCTCTGGCAAAAGTCTAATTGTTCTTAACAGCAGCCTCTCCTCTGAGATGACTTCCTGCACAGAATTAACTGATTGACAGGTCAGTTGTTGTTAAGCTACAGTTGGCACTTATGTATGTGTTTTTCCCAGATGCACTAGGATCCCCTTGATAGACTATGTCTCTCAATCTTTGCATACAAAATATTCAGTATAGTCCCAACACATTCTAGGCCCTCAAAACATGTCTGTGAATTAAACTGAACACCAGGCTAAGTGTGCTATTTCTTGTACAAAGTAGTAAGTTGCTCTCTCTGTATCGTTTACTTCACTTGGTAGCAATCTGTCTGTCCTCTGTTCCACATAATGAGTTTTTCCCATTACTCCTCATCTTTAACCAGGGACAACTGTGACATCAGGATGTACAGCTGTTGTGTTTTAATCCAAATGGATTGCACACATTCAAATCTGTTTTCTATAATTACGTAGGTTTTTTTTTTCCCTGTAAAGACTTTTATATCAACATGTAAAAAAGGAGAAGCTCACTTAAGATTAGCTGATGCTTAGTCTATTTCTAGAAGCGCTAAAAATGACCTTATACAAAAAAAAAACCCATAACTTTTAAAATAAAATTTTATATTACAAAAAACTAAAACCATTAGACTCTGAAACACTGAAATGTCCCTCAGAATTTTTATCAAAGCTGGCATCTAACCTTCCCATCTTTCCAAAGTTTAATAATTAGCAGTAACACTTCAACCTCTCACTTTACTTCCTTCTAATCATTCTGCATTCTCATGAGAAACAGCCTCCAAAACTACCCAAAATCTTGTTTGGGGGGTTCCTAATCCCTGCTTATACCATGTTCAGAAAAATCTTTATCAATTTGCTAGCCGATGTTTGATTCCAAAAATCTGAGTTCTGCTATTCCCTCTATTTTGTCTCTAGTATCCAAAAACCAAAAATGTGATTTTTAACAATTGCATTTATTGTAAAAAAAAGCTTTACTATGATTAAAAAAAGAAAGTGTTTCTGGGTTCATTGTAATGGCATTTGATTTGGATGACTACTACTCCTTATTTAACTATAAACACTATATCTCATCCACTAAATTTGCATTGGCCCAAAGTTCACTGAACAAAAACATTCCCTCCTCTGCCTGCCAACGGTATATTTCTTTACAAAAAGCTTCGAGAGTGACTCAGAACTCCTCTACAGCACAGAAATCCAGAAAGGACCCATCAAAAGAAAAATATTAAGTTAATAAACAGCATTTACAAAATGGTTATCGTTTTGATTTGCATAACAAGCCTTCCTGACTCCCAGCCTGTTAGCCATTCCCTCAACAAATGCTAGCCTTCTCAGAAGTACATGTGTCCTTCTGTAGAGCAATTTGTTTGTTTATCTCCTCTACAGGGGGTGGGGGCAACCTATATTCACGGGACATAGTACAGTAGCAGGAATAAAGTAGGTATTCAGTAAACATGTTGGGAGGAAGGAAGGAAGGAAGGAAGGCAGGCAAATATGTAGAAAAACAGAAAGGAGAAATAGGGGTTATGGTTTATATGTCTTGATTACGACATATTTTAGGTCAGAGAAAACAAGATCAGTGTTTATTTTTAACACTTAGTTAATTTTCATGTCGTTGGACCTCTCCTTCCATAGTTTAATGTATTCAATATAATCTTCTACTTCACAGTCCTACTGCTTATCAAACAGCTTCCCCTCAGAAGATATAAAGATATCAACCAGAGTGAGTTTTAATAAGAGGATTTGTTGACTCAGTTTTGTACCTTCAGGAATCAAGGAAACTAAAACCAGGAGTCATCATGAGTCACTTCTCTTCCTCTTACACAAGGAAAGAGGGTGCAATTATGAGTGGAATACACAAAGAACGAGGCAGGTCCCTCCAGTACTGAAACCTGCCCAACTATTTGCATGCCAGTAAACCTAGAAAATACAAACCCCACACAGATCCTTAACAACTTACTCATTTGTTTACATTTTGAGGGCTTTTATAAGAGTAATATATTTTAGCTTTAAGGGACTATCCTCCCTTCCGTCATCCCCATCATTTAACATGAAGTAAATAATTTATTTTATGCAAGCTACTAGCTCCTTCTTCCATTTCTCCAGCACTGATGGAGCCACTGATTTCCTCCTTAATCAATGAGTAACTTATTTATGGCTAAGCCTAAGGACTGTACAGTTAGAAACACTGCAGAACTCTGAAATTGTTCGTGCATTGGGAATAACAGTTCTCATCTGTAGGGTATCGAGCTCAGTCATTACTTGAGTCTCTTCCCGTAATTAAACATTTAAATGACAATGACACAGTATATATAGCATGTTCAGTACAACCACCAGATTAATAGTATCATCTTTATAAGATGCAAAATTTTGATGCCCTGGCTGGGTAGCTCAGTGGGTTAGAGCATTTTCCCAATATGCCAAAATGGTGGTGGCCAGAAACCAAGAAGTTCTCTCCCTTCTGAGTGAAGGTGATTCTACTCCCCTGGAGGCCGGCACCAAGTTGCTTCTCCAACTGTAGTTTCTGGTTTGTGCTGATTTGTCCACAGAGTTTTCAGTCTTTTACTAGGTCCCCTCTTGACAGATGGCAGACATTTCAGAACCTCTGACCCCATCCTGAAAATGCCATGCATCATGTGCTCTGTGGCCAAAGTGGAACACAACATGCTGGCTTAGAAATAATGCACATGTACTGGCCCAATGTTAAGCTCCTCTAGGGGGTTATGATTTAAAAAGAACTTAACACACTTAAAGAAAAAGAAAAAAAGCATTGAGAACAATGACATTTGTTATTTACATTTTTGGAGGTCAACCACTAAAGGGATAAACTCAATGCTTGAAATGGATAGTTCTCTCCCTCACCTATTGAGGAAGATCCTTTAATTCAATATAATAAACATACTGCGCATGTGATGGTTATTTTTATGTGTTAACTTGACTGGTCTCAGAATGCGCAGATAGCTGACAAAGCATTCTTTCTCGGTGTGTCAGTGAGTGTGTCTCTAGAAGGTATTAGCATTTAAATCAGTAGACAGAGGAAAGAAGATCCTGCCCCGATGTGGGCAGGCATAATCCAATCCACTGAGAGAATGAACAGAAAAAAGGGTGGAGAAAGGGAAAACTCTCTCTCTCTACTTGAGCTGGGACATTCATCTCCTGCAAAAAGACAGCAGTGCTCCTGGTTTCAGGGTGTTTGGACTCAGATTGGCACTTACACCGTCAGCTCCCCAGTTCCAGGTCTTCAGACTTGGACTGAATTACATCAGCAGCTTTTCTGGTTTTCTAGCTTGTGCACAACAGATTGTGGGACTTTTGGGTTTCCATAACTGCATGAGCCAATTCCTATAATAATCCTCCTCATATAGACAGTTGACACTTGAACAAAATAGGTTTGAAATGCACAGGTCCACTTACATGCATATTTTTCTCCAATAAATACAGTCAGCCCTCTGTATCTCTGGATTTCACATCTTCAGATTCAACCAACTTCTGATCAAAAACAGTATTTTCAACCCATACCTGGAAATCCATGCAAGGCCAACTGTATGCATTGTTCTGCACAATTTTATACAAGGGACTTGAGCATCCATGAATCTTGGTATCCACAGGGGATCCTGGAACCAAACTCCTGAGCAGATACCAAGGGACAACTGAAGTTTTGGGGGAATCAAAGGCTGATGTTCTTAACCCCAGTGTTATTCAATGGTCAACTGTATATCATATATTTATATAAATGAATACATATATTTATATAAATGAAAATACAGATGAATATATATTTATATAAATGAATACTCCCCTCCATTTCCCTCTCCATGTTGGTTCCGTTTCTCTGGAGAACCCTAACTAATACAGTGCACTAACCATAAGCCAGCACTTGAAAGGAAAGGAAGTAACAATATCAGGATCAATACCTGAATAAGTCCCGTCAAGCTAACCTCCCCCTACTTCTTTGTTTTTAAACAGGTTTACAGGACAAGCAGTTCAGGAAAATGTAACAGATGTGTATACCTATCTAGATTTCAGCAAAATTTTTGACTAAGTTGATTATGATGTGGACAACATAGGACAACAGGAAATAAATAACAGAGCTAATGACCTGGTCTAAGTGTTACTGATTTCTGAGTCCCTATCAATCCGGAAGAAGGGTTTTGGTGCCACCTTGCATTCACTGTCCCAAGAGAGCTCTCCCTCTAAGGGTTTCTCAGGCCCAGCCATTTCCTTCCCCTTCGCTGCACATCTTGGTGCCAGTCCCAGCTACTTTTCACCTGAGTTTCTGCCATGGCCAGTCTCTGCCTCCAGTCTTGTTTCCCTTCAGCCTTTTTTCCATCGTTTAAGAGGGTGCCCATCTTTCCTGCTTCGTCTAGTTTATGGCTATCTTTCCAGGATAATTATTATTATTAATGAGTAGTAGTAACTTTTATTAATAATTACTTTCATTCTCAAAAATGCCCCCCAGTGGGTGAAATTATATGCCTAACTTTAAACAGTATGATTCTAACCGCTTTGCTCTCCCACTGAACCCTTTTAGTGGCTTTCCCTGCCCTTAAAGTCCAAGCTTCTTCGACGAGGTTTTTTAACATCTTAGTACCCACTAAACTTTAATTATCGGGAGGGGAGAATGTTTTCTGGGTTTTTTCTTTGTTTGTTTGTTTGTTTTTATGATGTTTTTGTTAACTGCTATAACCCCAGAGCCCAGGATAGCACCTGGCATATAGCAGGTGCTCAAACATGTTTTGAATGATTAGCTTTTAAGGGACCCACAGCTGGGCACTGCCTACACCTCCTACTTCACCTCGGCCTTCTCTTCTTCACAGTCTAATCCTCATTTAGATTGTGCTATGTTTGGTTCCTTTCTCTCCTCTTGGCCTTTATATATGTTCTTCCTTCTGCCTGATACACTCTCCTCCTTCCCGCACCTCTACCTCTCATTTCCCTAATCTCTTGCCTAATTCCTTTAGGGGCCAACTTTAAAGTTACTTCCTCTGGGAGGCCTTCCCCAACCCTCTAGCTGGGAAATGTCCTCCCACTCTTTGTTTATTTATGCCCACACCACTGTGCTTCTCCTAGGCGAATATTCATCATACTTTCCAGTTAACTATGTGCATCCTCTCCCCTCCATTTCCCTCTCCTGGTTTGCTCGCTCTCTAATAGCACTTATACACATTCCTAGCACCCAGGCACCTACTACAATGTCTACCACCTGGGAGGCAATTAATAAATTACTGTTGAATTAATGAAAATAAGCTGATGTCATCTTAAAAGTACAGTTTGAAGATGAAATGGGATCACAGTCTGCCTTACTCTGGAATGGATTATGTTAATCCCGAGCACCATATGTTAGTGGAAACATAGCCCCTGCCTGCTCAGAGGAAAGCAATCAGGAGGGTAAACAGACTGCACACCAGAAACTGAAATAGCATAGCTTAAAGAACAGAGAACAGGAGAGTGGCAGGGAAGGAAGAAATAAAGAACATGAGAACTGCCTTCAAATTTCTAGAAGAAAGACACGTTTCATATGACTTTGGCGGGGTTAATGGAAGGAAACTGAGGAAAACCGGTTTGGACTTTTTAGCAGTCAAAGCTACCTAAAAATAAATGTGTTGTCTATAAAGCCCTGAGTTTCCTGCCTGCAGAGGCATTCATGGTAGGCCTAATGGTGGCTTGGTAGGAATGTGAGGTTGGACTAGATTATTTTCAATAATAAGTAACAAAGAATAAAAGTAGTGGAGATTGAAGTAGTGAAGCAGCTTGGTCAGATTAGAAAGGAAGTACAGAAACTGCACCTATACGTGCCTCACTGACCTAGCTGGGAATTCATCCCTATCCCTTCCCACATGCCTGTGAAGAAAATCAGTCTGGATTAAGTAGGACAAGAAACAAGGTTTGATGGATAGGGTCTTAAAGGTGATACAGTCACTGAGGAGAAAAAGTCATAAAAATGTGGTTGATGACAAGCCATTCCTGTTTAAAAATACAATAAAAATAAACAAATACATATGGGAACCAGTAGTCAACTTTTAACAAAAAGCAAGTTTTAAAAATCTGTTCACTTTTATTCAAGATGATGAGATAGATCCAATTTTTTTCATAGTAAACAATATCTAATAACACGTTCATAACCTTAGCTCCTGAGCAATTAATAATTTTTTTAAAAAACAAGCAAGGAGGCGTAGTTTCCAACCATTAATTCCGTGAGCATAAACACTTCTGACAACTTCATATTCCTAACCCGAGCATCTAGTCACCGGTGTAGAAGTACATGTCTTATTGGGCCCTGAGATGAGATTGCAGGTGACAAACTGATGACACTGATTTATTTTTTGAAGCTCCTATTGTTTTACGGACTTTGTGGGGCAGGAAAGAAATTCCTGACCACAAGTCTGAGCAAGTGGCTGGGCCTCTCTCATTCAAAAAAAAAATCTTAGAGGAGTGGAACCACGGTTCCCGGGAGAGCTTCCAAAAGATCTTCTGGATAACCACGGTTTGAGTTGAAGCAACCCACTGCAGGGAATTTTATAACGCCTTCATATTTGGCTATGACGCAGGCCCCTTTCAAGGACCTCTTCTGAAGGATGCTTCGTAAAACACCCTGGCGAGTGCCTCGGAGCTTCTTTCCCCCTCCCTCCCCTAAGCTGCACTATGATCTTATGCAAGCCTTTCTCCTAGAGGAGAAATTTGAAATTTGAACACTTCAATTTTCAGAACATTTTGACTAAACAGACTGTGCATAAATGGAAATGCTTGTTACAGTTTGGATGACCAACACCACTCTCCACGGCTACTCCCCAACACACACACAACCCCCCACAGCATTTTCTAATACAAGTTAAAGAGAGAAAGATTTCATATGCTTCTTAGAAAAGAAACACAGCAAGAGATAAAATATGTGATGCCAGCTAAAGTCAACAATCTAAAAATTGGAGCGCTTGGTTCCCAGGACAGATTGTCATGCTGTCCCAATAGATTTCTAAAGACCTTGGACTGAAGTCAGAGAGTATCTGCCAAGGATTTCAGTCATCCCCTCGTCCCACCCACAGTCACTATTGGCCACTGGGTGGTGTAAGAGATGGGCTTTCAGCTCAGTTTGACAAGCCATCCAGAGGGGACTTTGACCCCAGAAGGCACTGCCCCACAAAGAATTAATGCCTGGGGATGCCCAGAGTCGTTTAGCTCAAGTCTTGAGTTCTAAGTGAAGGAGAACTTTTACCAAGTAAAATAATGTAGTCTGGTGATTAGGCATCAGGTCACTACAAATGTATGGGCAGTAATGGCACGAGGCTGGAGCAGAAGCAGCTCTTCATGGAGGGGGACAAACAAGGAAGGGTGGAATGGAGAGAAATGGACCAATGGATTGTTGTTTGATGTGTGTGGGTTTACTGCATGTTTGGTTATTTTGATGGGAGAGATTTTGAGGGTATTTATATTGTAAGTGGAAGGGTCAATGAAGACAAAAAGGTTTAAAGACACAGGCAGTTGAGAGGATCTGACCATTGGGCCGTAGCAGGCAATGGCCCCAGGAAGAGGGAGAGGGGTGGGTTAACTGCAGAGAGGGCTAAGACACTTCTCCCCTGAGGGAGGAGGAAATAGTGAGTGAAAATTTCATGGCACGAAGCATGACTGGGCCACAGAAGCTGAGGAGTTCTCACCACAACCATTTCTTGAAGGCGGGGGCATGATCTTCCCCTGGGTAGAGGAGGTAAGGTAGCTGGGAGGGTTTTAAGGTAAAAGCTTAGACTGGTTTCTGAGAAGACAGGGGAAAGGCTGACCATGAGGAGTACGTGATGGCCCAGTGGTCCTCCAGACAGTCAGCCTGGTATAGGTGCCCCTGCAGTAGCATCCATGGGAGATCACAGGAGAGAGCAGAATCCCTAAGGACCAAAGCACCTGGAGGAAGCTATTCTGAGGAAGTGGAAAAGGGATGGAACCAGTAGTTCAGGGGATTAATTGACAATATAAGGCACACATTATACAGTAAATTCCAACAAAAGACTCAACACGTGCTAGGGCTACCAGTAAGTCCTGATGAGGCATCAGACACCCTTGATGGCAAGCATCCCTGTGAGTGCCCCACAGAAGGGAGAGACCTAGGCCCAGCCCCGGGAAGCAGTGTGGAAATGCCTGCTGGGCTTTAGAAAGCACCTGCTTAGAGAGGTCTCTTCTTCTGTCCCATGACTTCATCATCAGAAAAGTGACTTTATCATTCTGAGATGACTCACTTGACAAAAATACTGCCACCCTGTAGCTTATGCGATCAGAGGAGAGATAAGAGCAGCCCAGAAGCGATTTGGGAATGTGGTGCTGCATCCTGTCAGCTGCAGCAGAGCCCAATGCCAGGAAGTCAGGGAGTTAGGCCTGGAACTCCAGCCTAACTCGGTGTCCTCTGCTAACTTGGGCACATGGTTCACACTCTTAGTGGCAGTTTCCTTATCTGGAAAGTATGGGGTTTGCGCTAGAATCTAGAAAATTTATAAGCGGTTCCCTGATTCTATTTTTCTTTATAATTTTATCAATTCTATTTATAAATTAAATGCCTGAGTCCAGAGTCCAAGCATCTCTGGCAACCTAAATCTACTACTTAGCAACAAATAAAATGGGAACATTCTGACTGGGACCCTGACGTGATTGTCATGATTTGCTGTTTGTGTTGTCAATTACCATCTAGAAAAGTAGCTTTGCCAATTGGAAATATAAATTGTGGGAAATGATTCAAACAGCCCTCTCTTCACTTTTTCTTGGAGTGAAAATCTTAACTCCTTTCCCTTGAAATTTCTACGCTTCATTGGAGAGTGGGGTGAGAGAGGAAATGGGTAGAACTGGAGAAGAGGGGGCACGTGGCCGGAATGAATAGACTGGAAAATACAGCCAGTGTGAAAGATCAAAAGAAATTATGGCTACTTACCTCAGCCAAAGGGATAAGCAGTCAGTTAGATATTTACTTAAATAATCCCACTCCCTTCCAGCCCCCAACCACCCTTCAACGGATGGAGGGGGGAGTTGTGCAGGGGCATTGATGTTACAGCTGCAAAACTACAGTCGGATAAACCACTCCACCCTGCCCACCAGACAGCACCCACAACTTATGATCCAATCAGATTTTCCAAGGGCCCTGGCTGTGGTAAAATGTAAGCGGGGCTTACCACGAAGGACTCTGCAGAGTACTGAACGAAACTAGTCCAAATCTGCTTCATTTCTCTGCATTAATTTATTTCCCTCGAAATCTGACACCTTCTTTCTCACACCTTCCTTTTCCTGCTTAGCTTTTACAAAGAACAATCCTTATTCATTGTCTCTCCATCTTCACTGCAGCGCCAAGCAGCTTCCTACTACCACTCTTCCTGCTTCTCCTGTTCCCTCCCCTACCATGCCAACTGGAGATACGATGCTGAGGAAGAGAGACACGGCCCCTGCCCTTACCCTGTTTACGATCTGATGGGGAATCAGCAATTTCCTATACAATCCATCCTCTCCTTATTTTTTTTACCTCTCAAATGTTACTCCCTTACCATGAACTAGCCACTGCCCTCTTATCTCATTAGCAATCACCTATTCATCCTTCCAGGGGAAGTTCCTCCTTGTGAAACCTTTTTCTCTCCCTTCAATAAACTTAAATGCTTGTTTTCCTTTGTTTCCACAGTACTTAGTACATAAGCAACCTGTTTATTGGTAGGAGTTTTGTTGGTTGGTTGGGTGGTTGGTTAGTTGGTTTTGCACTTCATTTTTTGTCTATTCACTAGGATGGTTAATTCTTTGAGAGAGGGGACTATGTATCTCTCTGTAGTTCCAGTGCCCAGAAGATCATGCATCTGGCATCGAACTAACAAAACTGTGTTATCTAGTCCATATCTCAGATAATAATACTCTATCCATTCAGCCTTTCACACTACAAACCTCATGGCCATCTTCGGTTCAATCTTTTCTCTTTTTCCCTATTCCATCAAAGTGCTGATATATATCTCTGAAATATTGACTTTCATTTCTACTGTCCAGCCCCACAGTCACAGCCTTTCACCAGCCTTTGTCTTTTCTCACCTGGCCTATGACAAAGCCTGCTCGCCACTTTCAGCCCTGCCACCTCGGACTGATCTTTCAAGTTACTACAAAAATGATTTTCTAAAACACAGGTCTAATGGTGCTATTTTTCTATTATAGATGAAGTCTTAACTCTTTACCGTGATGCTAACTGACCTCTCTGTATGGGAGATAGTCCCATATTCTCTCTCTCCTCTGTGACTTACCTGCTCCAACCAGCCTTCTACTCACCTTATATTCAAGCTACATTAAACTAATACATTCCAAGTTTGTTCCTGCTTCCATGCCTTTGCATATGCTATTCACCCTACCTGAATCACTACCACCTCTCTCTCTCTCTCTCTCTCTCTCTCTCTCTATCTCTCTCTCTGTCTCATACACACACACACACACACACACACACACACACACACACACCCAAACACCTTTCCTGGAAAAGTCCTATCTTGGATAGAGGCCCATCTCAAAGGTTACTGTCTCTCTTGAGCTTTTCTTGAGCCTAACAGAATTCATTCATTTCTCTTACACTGCACCCACATTCTTTTGTTCATGCCTCTAGTATAGCACTTAGCAAACTGAATTTTAATTCTGTCTGCACAGCTATGTCCCCTACAATATCATAAACATGAATGTCTTTGTAATGCACACAAGCCATGTGGTATCAACATATAGGTGGTTCTTAATAAGTATTTTCACCACTGCTGAAGATGATTATGGAGTGCACATGAAAAGAAAATACAAAACATTTAACCTGAATGCTTGGGGCAGTCACTTGTCCACAGGCAGAGGGCCAGGCTAGATAATCCCTCAAAGACCCTCTCAGTCCTAATCTGATTCTCACATTATTGAGAACCCACAATAGGCCAGGTACTATGTTAGGTGGTTTTTAAAAATCAGTCTTGTCCTGGCCAGGTGGCTCAGTTGGTTAGAGCATCACCCCATACGCCAAAAGGTTGCAGGTTTCATCCAGTCAGGGCACACAGCACGTACAGGAGGCAAACAATAAATGTTTCTCTCTCTCTCCCTTCTTCTCTCTAAAATCAATAAATATATCCTCACATGGCCCTGACTGTGTGGCTTAGTTGACTGGGCTTTGTCCTGCAAAGTGAAAGGTGGCTGGTTTAATTCCTGGTCAGGGCACATGCCTGGGTTGTGAGAACCTGATCCGGGCCGTACAAGAGGTGACCAATCGATGTTTCTCTCCCTCTCTTTCTCCCTCCCTTCCTTCCCCTCTCTCTAAAAATAAATAAATAAAATCATATATATATATATAAATATAAATATATATATATATATATATATAAATGCACACACACACACACACATATCTCCTCAGGTGGGGATCTAAAAAATAAATAAAAATAAAAATCAATCACCTTATTCATTTCTCACAACAGACCTATGAGGTAGGCAAATTATTTCCTTTTCAGTGCTGAAGAAAGAGAAGCACAGAAAGAAGGCTTGCCCAAGCTCCCGCAGCCAGCTAGCAGCAGAGCCCCCTACTGACTCCAATTCAAAGATTAGCCTGCACAACCCGAAGCGAGCCACCCTTAAACACAGGAGCACAGCAGCACCCTACTGACCTTAATGAATGGGATACAGCAATCCAAGGATAAGAAATGAACAAACAGAAATCAAACAATTTTTCCTGTAGCCTGAGCGAGCCCTCTGTTGAGATTGAGCCACAAGCATAAAGGGTAAATAAAAACCAGTAAAAATCCAATCCTTATTACAACTGAAGGTGGAAATATCCCCTGCCAACAGGAGAAAGATTTCAGAGGCAATGAAGAAAACTAATTAGTCCCTCGCATCACACTCCAAAGCAAAACTCTAGATGGCATCCCTTAAAGTGGTCCAGTGATTCATTACTGTGCTTTGAAACGGTTGCCAACTGGGCTGCTTGCCGCCTCCTCTCCAACACTGGCCTCGCCCCATTCCCTTCATTTTCTGACATTTAGAGTACAGCCTAACCTCAATTCCCTGATCCCACCAAACGCCCCCCCTACAAAATCATTGCTCAAACTGTGTTCTCAGCCTACGATGACCTTCCCCAGTGTCTCAAAATATATATTCAATAGCCAAAGGTATAACAATTTGAACAATGTAATAAATAAGCATAATATTGGATTATGGCTTAAATATAAATTAAATATTCATGAGTCTATACTGATATAAATGGTTGACTAAATAAATAAATGCAGAAGTGACATTCTTAACCAAAAAATTTCCAATTAAAAAATGTAGAGGAATGAGGAAAATAGAAAGTCACTATTAAAACACCACAGTAATAACTGCTACTGGAAAGATCCATTGATGAATGCTGTAATCAGTAGCAAAATGTTTAGAAGAAAGAGGATATTTGCATGTCTTCAGAATACCTGCCCCAAATTTACTAACGACTGGGGTGACTTTAACATATGCCAACAGATCATTTGATAGACATCCCTCCAACAGGTAAAGCTCAAGTACCCACCCCTTGAGTGTGGCTGGACTTAGAAACAGAGGATAGAAAAGGAAAAACAGTAGCTTTACTGGCAACACCACCTCAACCATGGGATCAAGGTTAAAGTCACGAGCAGCCAATTGTGTGGATATCATGAGCCTTCTGATATAATGTGATGAAAAGGGCATGTCACATCTGCAGTATTCTCCCCAAAATCCATATCCTCAATTTATGCAGGAGAAAATACCAGATATACTCAAATTGAAGGATATTTGAAAAAATAGCTGGCCGCTTGTCTTCAAAAGTATTAAAGTCATAAAAGACAAGGAAAGACAGAGAAACTGTCATATACTGGAGGAGACTAAAGACATATGATGACTAAATATAATGTGGGATCCCGGACTGGATCTGGAAGAGAAAAGGGACATTAATGGAAAAAAAATAGGAAAATCTGGGGTGTGAGGGGAAGTCTATAGTTTAGTTAATAGTAGTGTTACAATGTAAACTTTTAGTGTTGATAAATACACCACGGCTATGTCAGACCTTAACATGAGAGGAAGGTGGGGGAAAAAATTATCCATGGGAACATTCGATATTATCTTTGTAACTCTTATAAATCTAAAATTATTTCAAAATAAATGGCTTTTAAAAGTATTCCTTTTCTTTTTCTGCTTCTTACATGTATTTTGTACTTCCATTTTTCTAAAGTGAGCATGTTTTCTTGAAAAATCAGGAACAAACACAAAGATGTTCATATTTGAAGATCACCTTGGTGAAGGTTCCTCCTCTCAAGAGGGTAAATTGCTCCTTATGCTGTACTCCCTCGGGATTTTGTCTAAGAAACTCTGCTGTAGCACTCTGTTCATCCTGCTTTATTTTTAGTTGTTATGTTTCTCTTTTTGGCAGCTCTACTGAGGCAAGGGCTCTTTAATCCCACCCAGCACTTAGAATCCAATGAGCATCAGCTGAGTTATTGTCAAGGCAGGACGCCCCCATCCATCCAAGGCCAGTCCCCGAGCCAACCCTAGCTTTGGGGCCAGCCTGCCAGCTGCTGTTTCTCCAGGCCTCATCTGCACCTGGTATCGCAGCAGGTGTCTGCCCTGATGCAACTTTATATCAGAGCTCTGAGGCCAATTAGCCCTATGACAATTCAAATCTCCGCCATCCCTAGTCACCATTGAAACTACAGCCTATATGATCATTGATCCTTACCCAGTGGGCTTCTCATACAAATCCAGACATCTTCCTATCTGGCCCACATACCACAGCTTTTCTCCTTTTCCACTATCTCCCTCCCCCACCACTCTAGCTCCAAAGTAAGCCCACCCATAACCTGTACCTATCCTCACGATATTACCTTCATCAACCAGCTTTATTGAGATCGTGGCTCTCTTGCTATGACAATCCTGTTGAGATTTTAAAAATCAGAATATACCTAGAGTACATTGCTATGGCTCACTGCACTACTGCCCCCCACCCCCACCTAACACACAGGTTAGAAACCAAACCTAGAGGGGAAAAAACAAGAGAAACAAAGTATATCCAGGTTTCTTAGATCCCAACTTCACTCTTTATGAGAAAATGAGCAAGGGTTCATTTTTATGGAGACAACAAATAGTTTCATGGCTTCCTATGTTGAACATAAACCACAGAATTTGTCCAAGAACAGGGAGTCCAAGTTCGGGACCAAGGAAGCGTAAGAAGTGGCAAAGATCAAATGCTGACCTCAACTTTTGGTGCTTTACCATAAACCCAAAATTTGTACTTGGAAATCTGTCCCAGTGTTCTAGAATAAGAAGTTGAAGGAGTGCCCTTTTGCTGCTATAGCTAATACAAATGGTGTTTCAGAACCCTTGAAAGCTATATTTTGCAACAGCCTACACACAGTGCTCTTCGGTGCCCTGTTTCAATCTGCAGGAGACAATGGTCTGGATGTGGCCTGAGAGTCACTTGTACCCAGATTTAACTTCTGTTCAGTATAGTGTAGCTGATAGTTTTTATTTTTCATTTGCAAACTTTTGCCCACTTTTAAACAATAAGTAATTGATAGCAAAGCCACATATGAGGAGAAAATGCTGAATACAGTCCCACAGCTAAGCAGTCATACATGTCACAATGTAAGCTGTATATTATACAGGACACCACTTCTGGGTCCTGGGCTGGTGGTGGGGGAGGGTGGTGTTTCACATCAGAGTCACACACAGGTTTGAATATTTTTTTTTTTTAAAGATTTTTATTTATTTATTTATTTTTAGAGAGAAGAGAAGGGAGGGAGAAAGAGAGAGAAACATCAGTGTGTGGTTGTCTCTCAAGCGTCCCCTACAGGGGGCCTGGCCGGCAACCCAGGTATGTGCCCTGACTGGGGAATCAAACCAGCAACCCTTTGGTGTGCAGGCAGGCGCCCAATCCACTGAGCTACACCAGCCAAGGCCCAAATATTTATTAATGCTGTTTTCCAGAAGATGTCAGTAAAGAACCCTGTTCTAATAAAATAAGTCTATGATAACAATTTCCTAAAGGTGCAAATTAAGTGTTTTGAGGAGGGATGTCTTTTTCAAATTTACATAAACGTGCTCCATGTACTAGTACCAGCCACTATTTCATTGAGTTCTGTAAGATTGCTTTCCACTCGGCAATTCTGTCTCTGAATTCTTAAACATCAGTCTGCAGTAAGAGCCCACAAATATTCATGACTTTTTGTCTATTTCTCTAAATCTCCACTTGCAGTAAATCTAACTTCAACTTAGATAAACATTTATAGATATAAGAAAAAACAATTTTAGACAATAATATATATAGTTAAAATAGTACCTTAAAACAGATGTATTTGGCTAAGCTTTTATGTACAGAATCTCATACAAGCTTTTAAAACATCTACAATTTTGTTTTCCCTGCACTAGAACAGTTCCTTGACCTAGTTTCCCCACTAGAGAGATCCAATTATGTTACACTAAAATTTTGTCCTAGATTTATAATGGAAGAGGCTAATTAGTTTGCTCTCATCCCCTTAAAAAAACAAATAAAGAAACAAACAAAAAAAACCGATTACCCTCTGTGTGAATCACATAATCATGATTCACTAAATATGTCAACAAACATCTGCTGTGAACAATAGCTATATGGTAAGGGTTCCTACCTAACATGCTGGTAACTAGAAATACATAAATGAATAAAATATGGATGAAATATGGTCCTTTTCCTCAAAAATTTTATATTTCAGTGGAGAAGAGAAATAAATAAATACATGATAACAATTCATGTATTCTGAACTAGCAAAGTAATATGAACTTTACTAAAGACATATGCTAGGTTCAAGGATGAAAGGAGGAGGGAGGGGTCAACTATGTGTGAGGCATAAAAGAAGCTTCAAAGAATTTATATCAGTTTGTAAGCAACAAAACCAACTACCATCTAATAGAAGCAATAAGAAATATTTTGAAGGGACAGGCTTCCTGTCAAAATGGAGGAATAGGTAGACACATTTTGCCCCCTTGCACAACCATAGGAAGGATCATGGCTAACCTCAAAACGAAAAACACCCAGAGGTGCCAGAAAATCAAACTGTGTGGAAGTCTGACAACCAAAGATTTAGAGAAGCCATACTCACCCAGATGAGTAGCAGGGGTGGAGATGTGGAGAAGGGGTAGGTAGGATGCAGTGTGGTGGCAGTGGCAAGGCGACAGCGGCAGTGGGTGGCATGGGTGGTCCCACATTCACATGTGGTGGATAAAAATCAGGAAGAAAACCTGGGGAGCAAGTAACCCCGGTTCCAGGACAGACCACCAGGGCTCCAGCTCTGGGAAAATAAAGCCTCATAACTTCTGTCTATAAAAACCAGTGGGGGTTGGGGCAGCAGAATAAACTGCCAGTCTTTCAGGGCAGTCCATTTAAAGCGCCTGCATGCTCCTAAAACATATACAAACTCACCCACTCTGGGAATCACCACCAGGGCAACAGCTAGAGGGGCACCGGTTACATGTGGGAAGCGGGTGACATGACTGGAAATGGGGACAGTGCCAAGCAAGCCTCCAAAAGCCAGGCAGCAGCGCTGACCCCTCCCCCACTTACAGAGCAACAAAGTTGTAAAGGAGGTTGCCCCCCTGGTGATCACCTAAGGCCCCGCCCCATAGAACATAACAGGAGTGCCAAGAGAGGGGGTCAAAGCATCTCTACCTGAAACACAGGGAGGCTGTCAAGTTGAGGAGACAAAGAAATATGGCCCAAATGAAAGCACAGAACAAAACCCCAGAAAAAAACTAAATGAAATGGAGATAGCCAACCTATTAGATGTGGAGTTCAAAACACTGGTGATAAGGATGTTCAGAGAACTCAATGAGTATGGCAAAACATAAGGAAAGAAACGAAGGTTACACTAAGTGAAATAAAGAAAAATCCACAGGGAACCAACGGTGAAGGGAAGAAAGCAGGGTTCAAAACAATGATTTGGAACACAAGGAAGAAATAAACAGCCAACCAGAAAGGTATGAAGAAACAAGAATTCAAACTAATAAGAGAATAAGAAGACTCTGGGACATCTCCAAAAGTGCCAACATCTGAATATTTTTCCTCTTCCTATAAAACTCAGGGAAAGTAGAAGAGGGTTGTACCGGCTTGTGGGTTTCTATCAAGGAGGTAGGATATGGGAGGGATTCCCATCGTTTGCTTCACTTTTCACAGCCATCATTTGAGAAATGGGAGGTTGGGAATGGTACGGTGAGGGCCAGCAGAATTGTTACAATGTGGCTGGTAATGGGAGAGAACTGGTGATGGTAGGAGAAACGGCCTGCGGAGCACGCTGACGATCCTGCACACACACACATGCACAGTCCCCCAAGGCTGCACGGGAATCAGTGCCATCTGCTGTACTACTCTACCAGGGGTGTCCAAACTTTTGGCATCTCTGGGCCACCCTGGAAGAAGAAGAGTTGTCTTGGGCCACACATTAAATATACAAACACTAATGAAAACTGATGAGCAAAGAAAAAGGTTTTAAGTAAATTTACAGTTTTCTGTTGGGCCACATTCATAGCCATTCAGGACCACATGTGGCCCATGGGTCATGGGTTGGACACTTTTGTGTGACACCTTCAGGGCTACCCAGTGGGGGTAGGAGGCAGTGCAGCATAATACTTGAGACAGACTCAGGCTCAAGTCCCAGCTCTGCTGTGTTATAGGAGGGGTGAATATAAAGAAAACCTTATTCTTATTAGTAATTTCTCTGGATCTGAACTTAGATAATCAGAAGTTATTATTCTTATCCTACCTGAATCAGCAGTAAAGTAATGCTTTTAAATTATGTATATATATTACATACAAACACACAAATTTCTTTTTTTGGGTATATTTCATTGAGTATTCTATTACAGTTGTCCCTCCGCCCTGCACCCCATTTCATCATCCCCACACCTCTTAGTTCGTGGACAAACACACAAATTTCTATCACTTAAGAGCTTTGGTTAACATGTATCTACAAAGTTATAATCTAAAAGTGGTCAACTAGCAACATCTTTCCTACTTCTATATTTTTTAATGGTAATAACTTCATTTTCTTAATTTTTGTTTCTTAAAAATCCACAATTATGGCCCTGGACAGGTAGTTCAGTTGGTTAGGAGCATTGTCCCAATATGCCAAGGTTGTGGGTTCTATCCTTGGTCAGGTCACTTACAAGAAGCAACCAATGAATGCATAAAGAAATAGAACAACAAATTGATGCATATCTCTCTGCCTCTCTCTCCCCCCCATTCCTCTCTCTAAAAAAAATCAATAAATAATTTTTTTAAATCCAAGATTACTGAATACTATTTTTAGAGCATGGCAGGCAAGAACTTTGGATAATATAACAAAAAATTTAGTAATACCTAAGAAATACCTATAAAAAGTATACCTACAAGGCTTAAAAATTAAGTAGACTCAATAGTTATCTGTGAAAGCAATAAATACACTCTAACGAGTACTTAAAACTCACCTGGAAAATAATTACATTCTGTCTTGAAACCAAGCCCCTAAGTTAGTGTTTAGTACAGGAAAAAAAGAAGTCACAAGACAAAATAAAAAGCAACATTCCAGTTATACATTTTTAAAGTATGTACATATAGACCATAGCAACTATTGGGGAAAATTTATACCAAACTGTTAAACTATATTTATCTCTGGGATTGGGATGGGGTGGACTAGGAGTTCCTACTCAGAGAAGAAGGGAATTTTTATTTTTCATTTTCTACAATACTCTAATTTTTATAAGCCTGTTACTTTTCTAAACTTTCAACTACTTTATTTATTTACTTATTTATTCATTTATTTATTTTCATGTACTTTTTGGGGGAATAATTTCAGATTTACAGAAGAGCTACAAAGATAGAATAAAGAGTTCTCGTAATACCCCTGACTCCGTTTCCTCTATTGTTAACATTTCATATCATCAAGGTACATGTGTAAGAGCTATAAAGCTGAACTTGGCGCTATATAGTTAATTAAAATCCAGACTTTATTTGAATTTCACCAGCTCTTCCATTAACATCCTCTTTTGTTCTACGACCCAGTCTAGAGTGCCACACTGCATTTAGTTGTCATACCCCCTTGGTCCCCTCTGGTCTGTAACAATTTCTTGGGCTTTCCTTGTTTTTCATGACCTTGACAGTCTTGAGGAAGACAGGCCAGCTATTCTGTAGAATGTTCCTGAATCTGGATTTATCTGATGTTTCCCTCATGATTAGAATGGGATTATGGTTTTTTGGAAAGAACACCATAGAGAATAAGTGACCTTATCATCTACCATATCATATCAGGACTACATTTCGGCAAGATATCTCTGATGATATTAACCTTCATCACTCGCCTAAAGTAGTGTTTGCCAGATTTTTCCACTGTAAATTTACTATTTTTCCCTTTCCATATTTTGTTCCTTAAAAGTGAGTCACTAAATCTAACCCACCCCACCAGGGGACAGAGAGATGGGTTAAGCTCTTGCCTTTTGAGATAGGAGTACTTATATATGTTATTGGGAATTCTCCTATAAAAAAAGATTTGCCCCTTCTCCCCTGGTTATTTATTCAATATTTATGTATATTAATATGCATTCATGTATATTTGTTTATGCCTTGGACTATAACTCAATACTATAATATTTATTTTCTTGCTCAAAGGGTTTCAAATTTGGCCATTAAAAGCAGTTTCTGCTTGGCGCCCGTGTGGCTTTGTCATGCCTAGCCCTTTTGTTTTCTGAGCACTTCCTTGCTTTCTCATACTATGTGATATTCAGACTCATCTAAATTTTCCCCTGTCCTAGCTCAACAGTTAGCCATTTCTCCAAGGACCCCTTTCTCTTACTGAAGAATACTGTTTAGAAACAAGATCTGGGCACAGAGTGTGTCCCTTCAACTACCTTTTAATAAATTTATTGAAGATTTAATTAGTGTATGTGAAGTACTTCTTAACATAGAGCCTGCCCTATAGTAAGCACTCAATAAATGCAAGAAAGCTATCATTGTTGTCATCATTATTATTATGCACACTTTTAGTAAATTTGAAACTTCCAAATCCTAAACCAAAATCGAATCCCATAAGTCATTATATCAAGCCCAAATAGGCCGACAGATCTTTCTATATTTCTGAGCCTCAGAACCACACAATGTCAAGAAATAGATGTTCCTTCCCCTCACACTCAGGATTCTGCATTCTCTAGCCATAAAAACTTTTCCTCCTTTCTTAGCATCTCCACAAAGCCATAAAATCAAAGGACTTCTGTGGAAAAAGATGTCCCTTGACTTTTAAGTTTTTAAGTTTAAAAGAAATATTTGAAGGGCACTTAAAAATAATCACTCCCATATACCAAACTCACTGTGAATCTATAGAGTGCAGTTTTGAATTCCTGCCCAAAATAGCTGTTTTGAAATACTGCAATGTCATCGGTATCGCAATGGCAATTGTCCAAGAGATCTATAAAAGTCCCTTCAAACAATCCTGTTCTGTTAAACACCAACGCTTTGGTTCTTATTGCATAATAGGTACTAGAGAGTCCCTTTTATGAACCAGATAACCAATAGTAAGGGTTCTAAGGGGGTGACTTAAAGGGACCTCTACCTCAAGTACTCTGGACAATTAGAGTGGCTGCCAGGAATCCCCTGGACATACGGATCAGAGACGTGTACTGGTAGGATCTTTGAAAAGGACCCTAGGACCAACAGATAGGCTCAGGACACCAGAAGAGGAATGAGTAAGAGATACAGGGCCACCCACAGGGGAATACTTGAGTCCTGCATAGCTGTTGGGTGGGGGGCACTGTAGAAAAGCCACTTTGGTTTAGGATCTATCAGAAGCCCCTTAGGGTACAGGGTAAAAGCACTGCAGGGGGAATGCTAAGAGATGAAAGGAAGAGAAGTCCCCTAAACTGACAAAACTCTTCTGAGCTTTTCAGTATCTACATTCTTCTTACTAAACATTCGGGGTTTTTATTTGGTTTTGAATGACTGAATTTTGCTTTTGGTATTTCAAAATGTACTAATTTTGTTTTTGGTTATTTTTGCTTTGTCCCAGGCCTACACTCTTCTGGGCAAGGCCAGGTGATCCCTACTATAAGTTGCAACTTCTAAGGTCTCCCGGCACTGTCCAGCATATTTCCAGTCTGGCCCACCCTGAACATTTTGCTTTCGCTCCCAGCATGGCCCCACCCAGCCGTCTTCTCTAGGTCCTTAACCTGCTTAGTCCTTCATCTGCATCTCACTGTCCAGAATTGCCCCCCGCCTTCCATGACAGCCCTCAGCGACCATGAGGCTTCACACAAATATTCCTGAGTCCCTGGAAAACATACCCTGATTTCTGTAAGGAAAATAAGTTATAAGAACCAAATCAACCAAAGCTACCCTTTTGAGTATTTAAGCAAAGCCTCATAATTCTGATGGGGATTGTCTTTCCTCTCCTCAGGAAAAGGTGCAGGAGGGACCACGTCAGCAGAAGAAGCAGATTCTTTATTTTCTTCTAACATTGAGATATTAGTATTAACTGAACTTTAGGCTTTATTAAAAAGTGGCCAATGGGAAGAAGGCTTCAATCCCAGGGGGCCAGCACTGGAAGTTCATATAATAGTCCTGTGCATTGGTTTTACAAAGAAAGCAGGTGATCAGGAGTCATTTATGCCCGGGTTCATTTTTTCATTCATCTCACCAGCTAAGAGACCTTGGGCAAATCATCGGTCATAGTTTCAATGTAAAATGGTAATGCAATGCCACAAAGTTTGTAATTTACTTTAAAATACTTCAGTATAATCTGTGATATATATGATAATTAATTTAAATTTCACTTCTAGGCATAGTCAGCTAAAGTGATATCTGGAATATATAGTCCAAGGGGGGGGGGGGGTATGTGCCAGTCAATGTTATATCAGAAGTGGGATGTCCTCACTCCTACTTTGATCACTAACCATTGCTTTACCACAACATTTAGCAAGCTTAAAGTTAGAAATGGATTTTCCTTGAAGAAATGAAAGGCATTCACGACATGTGAGTTGCTAAAATACTGTAGAAATACTTGCAAGAAGAAAGGACAAGAATGTTCAGATGAGATGGACCCCTCAGTGATGTTCAAAGCTCAGTTCCTAATCTGTCCTTGTCTCCAAGCACTGGTTTAGGAGAATTTCTAATGCATAATGCCTACTAAAAAAGTGCAGAGTCCTACCTCCAGTAAAGTTTTCACTCAATATATAATTGGAGCACCTAAAAGAAAATAGAGCTGAAACTTCACCAGACCTACAGATTGTATGAAGTATTTTGTGACAACTTTGTTTATGAATGTTAGTCTAATAAACATCTGTATGTATGGTAAATTTTGGTCTGAGGTTTGCCTTCATTACAACTTGACCGCCAGGTTGTAGAAGAGCAGCTATCACTACCTGAAACTTCTCGGGTGGCTATCATGATTTCAAAGATACCCTGTGAACTGGATGTGATCAAATTAGTTTAAAGGAACTAATCTCAATTTTCATACCCTGTAGAGTTGTTGAGGAGTTACATGTAAAAGCAAATGGTAAACTCTAAAGTCCAGTACAAACATACTATCACAGAAATATCTTTGATTTGTATAACCCAAGTTTCCTCAGTGCTCACCATCCTGGAGGTACAAATGAAGTGACATTATTAGTAATGTCTTACATTTTTCTGTTTCTTTAACCTTTCTCCCTCTCCTACCTGCCTCCCCAGAGTCAGCTACCTAAAAAGAGGGCCCTGTGTAGAATTTCATGAAGTTTCAGCATGGGTCTCATGTGTGCACAAACTCATTACGGTGTGGGGAGGAAGAGCTGCCCACACTCATTACAGCATTTGCCAGGAATAGCCGCTATTTCCTGGCACCAGAAGGCCCCTCCCACTAATGCTCTAGAGCAGTGGTCTGCAGGGTAGGAACTCACTCCATGGGGGATGCGAGGCAAACCTTTGAGAGTATGAAGAAAATGTTCTCGTTTCTGTTTCATTTTTGTTACATCCTTTTAAATTTTTACTTTCATGTATGTTTATTAAAATATACACTGTATTAATATAAGAGAGGGTTTAGATATTTTTTAATAGGTTAGGATATCAATCCAAATAATTTGGAAGCCTCTGCTTATAACATCCGTGGATACAGGGAAACATGCCTTTCTCCCTCTTGTACAATATACTCTATTGTACTCAATACAGTGGGCTTGTGCTCAAATGAGGTACAGATTCTTTGTGGACTAGCTCATATGCCCAGCCCACTGGTCCCTCCTCAGCTTTTAGAGCACCCACCCTGAGTCCAGGGAATGACCGAGAGAGAACACTTCCTTGTGAGCCACATCATACTGAGTTCAGAATCACTCTGCCTCTCCTCGGATACGTTCTCTCCAGGAAACTTTTCTGATCCTGGTGCCAGTATACTCTGTCCACTGATGGGACAGACCACCAACTCATCACAGACATAGGGCAGACATTCAGTAGATGTGCCTAAACATGTCAGTGATGGAGGAAATTCAAGTTGAGAGGCACCAGACTACACCACAGCTGACAGAGTAAGGAACAGTAACCTTTCATTGCTAAATCACATAATCGTTTCCAAGGCAAAACTTTACCTGTACTGACAAAGCCCCTTTAGGCAATTTCGTCCCCTGACAGTGGATGCATAACCCCTGTGCCTGCTTACGTATTCAATACATGTGGAGGAAATGTAAAGTTAACTGTATAGCATATTTTAATATGCAGGCGTTCATCAGATTGTGTGAATTGAATCTGTATTAAAGAAATAAATGCACATTTTAAAATGTGGAATTCCCCTTGACAAGATTATGAGTTTTAACAGTAAGTTATTATTCACTCGGCCCAAAATAATTTTCTATGGAAACATTTTCCCCAAATGAGAAAGGAAGCATAAGAAAAATAAAATGTGATAAATAAATATTGATCATGTGATGAGATTTTTCCTGTCTAATTTAGGGAAAAAGCAGGGTAGTTGGACAAGATGCTGGTATAAGACTAATGTGACCACTGAAATCCCAAGGCCAGGTAGGGAGGCCGGCCACCAGGCAGTCCTCCTTTTACAGTATGAATAGCCCCAACGTCTGATAACCACTCCTGGGAATTTCCTGTATGCCCAGAACTGTGTTAGGTGCTTTACACACATTATGTCTACACGACGCTTGGCAAGGCAGGTACCATGAAGAAAATAGGGCCTAGAATGGTTAGACAACTTTTCCTAGGCATAGAGCTAATGTGTGACTGCGATTTGAACTCAGAAGATCTAACTGACCCCAAATCCAGCTCACCAACATGCCACCTGCCTCCTTCGTGGGAACCAGTCATTTAAATACTTCAAGGGGGAAAGAAAGGCTCTGCTTTGCTCTCTTGTGAACATCACTGTGAACAATGACACTGTTGTGGGCCACAGAGTTAAAACTGGCTCCTGTCCATTGGAATTAGTTCAAAAGACAAATGAGAATCATGCCTGAAAAAAAAAAAAAAAATCATCCTGGTGCTGAAATCAGCAGTATATAATCCACTTGAGTCAGGGTGTAGTAACTTTATATATGAACTTTTAGAACTCTCTGGTCAGATAAACTTTTATTTCAAAGCGAAAAAAATAACAAACTCTTTTCATCTAGGATAACACATCTCTTGTTCATTACATCCTCAGCCAGTGCTCAAACTGCATTTTTTCCACCTCTTCATCACAGCACACTAACCACACTGGATACCTGACATCCTGGACACAGGCCTCAACAGAGCTTGAAAAGGTTCAGAGCACACCTGGAAAGGTCATGGAGATGTAAAGGACGTCCATGAGAAAATATCTAATGATATCAGGTCTATGGTTTCAAAAAAGGGAAGTCAGGAGGTAGGACAGCATGCCTTAAATCTTTATTACACAATTAAAATTTATCTGGGGTGATCCTAAGCTCATTTTCACCAAATTCCAGAGAGTTAGAAACGCTACAGTGTTGGTGATTCAGCAGGACTTGAGGGAGGGGAGAGGCGGAAGAGAAGGCTGAGGATGACTCCCAGGCTCTACACCATAGGATGGGATCGAAGATAAGGCTTTATTCCAGACAGAATTCAGAAAGAGAAACAAGTTTGGAGTGAGAAAAAGGGTGGGATCATTTCAGATGTGCAGAGTGAAGGTACTTACCGAAGATTCAGAAAGACACATACAGAAGGCAGTAGAAATAGTTTGAACCTCAGGAGAAATAACCAGAAGCTAGAAAACTGAATTCAGCACATGGCTACAGGAGAAGTCACTGACAAGCATAGGATCATCCCCCAAAAAGGAGAGTTTAAGATTTGGTCCCTGCCCAAACTTTAGGCTGCCACAGGCTTGCACAAATGGCATCCTCCATCACAACTGTCATGCTAGCAATGCATCTTTGTTAGAACCGATGAATCCGACCTCAGGTATATGGTATGTGACCACTGGTTTAGTGAAAGAGTTGTTTTCCATCCCAATCAAGAAAAAGGACCAAACATTTTTCATTTACATAGATGGGACAATGATATATGTTCAGTTTTACCCAAGGAATTTTTAAACTTCCCTACCCTTTCTCATGAATCCAAAGAGATCTGGATTTTACACAGAACATCTCATTGATCTATTTGGCAATAACATACATATATACATACATACATACATACATACATACAATTTAATAGTCCATAGTTTTCATAAGAGAAATCTGTTACTGTTACTCTAAAAACAATAAAAATAAAAAGGAGAATAGTTGAAGTGGATGCCCAGTGAATTGTGAAATTATTGCTTCAGAGACAGTTATTGATATTTGACAATGACACAGAAGACAGCTTTCCTATTCTCCCCCAAACTGTCCCCTGGGAACATTTTCAAAAGCATACACTGCCCTAGAGAACAGAACTCCTCTTTCCAGGAAACTGCCTCTTCTTAGTGACCATTTCCCATTTAATCTATTTAGGTCCATGTGTTTGTTTTGTTAACTGAACATTTAGAGAGTTATGACTGAGGGAGTGCTATGACGGGCACTCGGAACAACATCGTGACCAGTTACTGAGTGCAAAGACCCTGCTCTGGGAGTCAGGGGCACTCTTTCAGCAAGGCCGTGAGGCAGGCACCAGCATTTCCGTTTCACAAACAAGGAGGCTGAAGCTCAGTAAAGTTGAGCACCTTACCCAAAGCTCAATTTTAGTATCAAGAAAGCAGAATTCAGTCCCAGATCTGGCTTTCACCAAAGGCCCCTGTGCTCTTTGCACTACTTCACTAACTCATTTAAGGGTCGACTTTCATCACTGAATTATAAAAATAGTAAAGACTAACATTGCTATGATAACTAACAAAATACTAGGTTGAATCACATGAAACTGCCAATATATGACCATTTTTGACCTACAAAAACGGGAATTCCATATGGTTTGACCTTATAAAAGTACATACACTGGTATTATTTATGAATGTCTGGAGAAGCAGTGCGAGTTTCTAAAGAGATTCCACAGCCAACAGGACAGGTAGAGGAGAGTCAAATACTTCACTCAGCTCACCAGCAGAAAATACATGTTATAGATAAAAAGAGAAAGAACAAGTAGAAAATACATGAATTTGCAAGATAGGCAAACTATTAAAAAGTCTGTTGTGAAAGACAGTAATTTGTTAGCTTCAGTGAAACCTTATGTTTTGACTATATATTTTAACCATCAAGAATACTGTGAAACACAAGCTAGTGAAAAACTCAAGTATGAAATTTAAGTAGCATATAAATTAAAATGTTTTCATCTACATGAGGGCACTAAGCAAATTTAAAATATTCTACAGGACATCATTTTAGAAAAATCAGAAAGCTGAATAATTGAAAGATATAGAGATCCTTACAAATGAGCCATAAAATATTAGAGCTAAAAGGAAACACAAATTGTTTAAACTTAACTCTTTTGTTTTATTGTTAAAAAAACTAAAGTTCACAGTAGATTGTGTCAGCAGGTACTAAAACTCAGGGTCCTTCCAATCCAGAGCTCTTTAAAATATCAGAATAACAAGCTATTTAAACACAATAATGTCCTTTTATATTACAACAGCCATGGGATGTATTGCAGATGTAAGAAAATTTTCATGAGGCATAGTTTTTATCCTGTAGTATGATGAGGTTGCTAAAAGCAAGTGTATTAAATATGTTTCACAACCATAAAGTAAAAATACTGTGAGTTTTTAAATCTAACAGCATTACATTTTCTTATTCAGCCTGTTATTATTACGGTATAACCAGAACACTGTTTGCTCCCAGAATGTTTTTCTAATTGATTTTGGATATGTTCAATAGTTTTGCCCTTTTAAAGAAGAAGGAATTCTAAAAATAGGATGCTGTCAAAATGGTTTGAATTTCAAGGAAAAAAATCTCATACCTGCTGAGAAATAGATTTAGATATATTCTAAATGTCATGCTTTTGAACTGAGTATTTCTCAGTGAGTAGGTGTGAAATTTTTTCTCTTGAAAGTCAAACCATTTTGACAACATCCTATTTTTAGATCAGCTATCTTAATTATTTCCTTCATTTATGGGGTGGTGTGTTCTTCTGGCCAAACAACTGTAGTGTTGTGTATCTGTGTTTTGCTGTATTTCTCAATAGAGCATTTTTTAATAGCAATAAGGGTTGACTGCTATAGCATATCATTCTCCCTATGTGACACTTTCCTTGAAAATTCTTTCAAAGTCTACCAATTCATCAGTCTGAGATTTACAGCTAAAATTCATGGCTTAAAGGAGAATAAGTAATTGTTCCTGAAGGAGACTCAAATACACTAAAGAAATGGAAATAAAGAGACAACCACCAGTGGAAGAATCAATGTATCTTTCAAAAGACCTGTGAAGCCCCAGCTCCCTCACAGAAACCTCACAGGGGGGAGGAGCCCATCAGAGCTCCTGGGTAATATCCCTATTTTCAATGGAAGAATTTAGAATAATTGGGTGGTGCATGATGCTCTAACCATCAGCCACAAGGGTTTCTTGGCATGCCATCTGGAATAGCAAGAATCATTCAAGGGCATTTAGAGCCTTGGAAAGCATCACTGCAAATGAGAATTCATTTTCTACATACCGAGTGCAATTGCATTGCCTTCCTCACAGGGCTATGTGAATCCGTTCGCTCTTGCAACAAATGTCTATGGAGCACCTACCACATGCCTGGCACTATCTAGGAGCAAAGGAAACATCAACGGAGAAAGTAGACCAAAAAAATATCTGCCCTCATGCAGCAAGCTTTATACTTAGGGGAGACAAACAATGTATAAGTAAAATCTATACTTTGCAGATGGTGATGTGTGCTATGGAGAAAAATTAAGAGAGAAAAGGTAATTAAGTGATAAATGTGCCTATCACAGTATAAGCATTTAAAATATATTAAAGGGCTTTTCTTTCCATTAATAAAAGTTCTGAAAATTATTTTCTTGGTTTTGGGATTGAATTTAAGGAAAAACTACATTTCTTCTTGGGGGAGTAACAATTTTAACCCACTATATCAGAGTAGTGAAGTAATAATAACTTGTATTTATCAAATGTCAGCTTTGTGCCAATAAGTTTACATAGAAACACTTCATTTCATCTTGTAAAATGAATATTTTTCCCATTTTATACATGGGAAACATGACACTCTGAGAAACTGAAGATCACAGATCTAATAATTTTATGTTAGGCTAAGATTCAAAGATAAATACACCTAGCTCCAATATCCACCCTGCCAGGCTAAGAGGCAGGGGACCAAGAAAAAGGTAATATAACCAGCTTAAGAAGAGGCACATTTCTCCAAATTATTTTTAACTTAGATGGTTTTTCTTTTTGTTCTTTGTCCTGGTTTGTAGTATTAGCTGTAAAGGTGAGTAAACATGTTTTGTCTTAATTTTTAAATTATTCCTTCAGAAAATAAAAATCATGGTCTCTGGCATGATGATTTTCTCTGGTTCTTAGATCCTAGATCTTAACACCATCCTTGTGTAAATACCACATATGCTTAGATACCCAAACAAGAAAGAGCAAAATGAGTGCTATCTTCCAGCTTGAAATAAAAACAAACGATCTTTTCCAAAGACACTCTAGAACCTCAAATTGTGTTGAAAAGGTCACATTACCAAACCTAAAGTGATTCCTGCCCCAAGTGAGAAGTTTCCATTTTTGATTTTGGAGTCCTAAAATCCAAAAATTGATATAGATGTATACACTGATATTCTCCATGCAGATTAGTGGTGAGGGAGGTAGGCAGGCTGGGTACCTCCCATAAGAGCAGTAGCCATGTTTCCCTTCTTGGTTCACTCCATCTCCTGACACCCTAAACCTAATCACCTTTTCAGTTTGGTTAATAAAAATTAAAACATTTAAAAATCATGTTATCAGTTATTTATTACTAAATTAGTGAAGACAGTAATGTCTTAATTCACCAATTTGATTCTTTATTAGTTCTCTGAGCAATTATGTCTGGTTTTGCAGTTATCTTTATTTTTAGCTTTATTTTCAGAACCGTTCATTCTCCGCAATCAGCTGCCCTTCTAAGACAGGTCCTCCCCAGTGGTGTGGCAGAAGCTGCACGCCAACCCTAGGCAATGCTGAAGAAATGTGTACCTCCCTGGCACTTTGCTGTGCTACTCACCATCTCACCGCCCCCCTCCCTTATTTTTCTTTAGTTTTAATAAAAAATGCAGTGCAATAATAACACTAAAGAACAAATTATTGTAAAACTACCTTTGCACACCCATTTCTATGTTTGCACATAGTCTTCTATCAATAAGGCCCTGCTGTTTGAGTTATTTCTAGCTGATGTTCCACACAGACAGCCTACAAGAGTGACTAATAGGAGTTTTAAAGAGTTGTTGCCTTTTAATTCACACACACACACACACACACACAAACCATTTTTTGTTATTGTTCAACTACAGTTGTCCCCATTTTTCCCCCACCACTCCCCCCCGCCCCACCCACCCCACCTGCCACCCTCAATTCTGTGCTCCCTTTGGCTTTGTCCATGGGTCCTTCATATATGTTCCTTGATGACCCTTCCCCTTCTTTCCCCCATTATCCCCCTCCTACCTCTCCTCTGGTTACTGTCAGTTTGTTCTTTATTTCAGTGTCTCTGGTTATATTTTGCTTGCTTCTTTGTTTTGTTGATTAGGTTCCACTTACAGGTGAGATCATATGGTATCTGTCTTTCACCAACTGGCTTATTTCACTTAGCATAATGCTCTCCAGTTCCATCCATGCTGTCACAAAGGGTAGGAGTTCCTTCCTTTCTGCTGCGTAGTATTCCATTGTGTAAATGTACCATAGTTTTTTGATCCATTCATTTACTGTTGGGCTCTTAGGTTGCTTCCAGCACTTGGCTATTATAAATTGCGATGCTATGAACGTTGGGGTGCATAGGTTCTTTTGAATTGGTGTTTCAGGATTCATAGGGTCTAATCCCAGCAGTGGAACTGCTGGGTCAAAAGGCAGATCCATTTTTAGTTTTTTGAGGACATTCCAAACTGTTTTCCACAGTGGTTTCACTGCTCTGCATTCCCACCAACAGTGTACTAGAGTTCCCTTTTCTCCACAACCTCCCCAGAACTTGTTGTTTGTTGATTTGTTAATGATGACCATTCTGAACAGGGTGAAAAGGTAACTCACTGTGTCTTTAAGTTGCATCTCTCTGATGGCTAGTGATACTGAGCATCCTTTCATATGTCTCTAGGCCCTCTGTATGTCCTCCTTAGACAAGCATCTGTTCAGGTCCTTTGCCCATTTCTTATTTGGGTTGTTTGTCTTCCTGGAGTGGCGTCATGTGAGTTCTTTATATATTTTAGGGATCAAATCCTTGTCTGCTGTATCATTGGCAAGTATATTTTCCCATACATTGGTTCCCTTTTCATTTTGCTGATGTTTTCTTTAGACATACAGAAGCTCCTTATTCTGATGAAGTCCCATTGGTTTATTCTTTCCTTTATGTCTTGCTTCAGGAGACATATAGGAGAAAATATTGTTGCATGCAATATCTGAGATTTTCATGCCTATGCTCTCCTCCAGGACTTTCATGGTGTCACGACTTATATTTAAGTCTTTTATCCATCTTGAGTTTATTTTTGTGTATGGTGTTAAGTTGGTGGTCGAGTTTCATTTTGAAAACAGTTTAAACACAGCAGACTATTTGAATTACCTATCACAAGTTACAGTGTTATTTGGTTTTTGATGAGTTATTTTTATGCTAAAGTAATGGGAATGAATAGTGGCAGGGGAGATGGAAGCCTTGGGTACTGCTAACAGGGAGGATCGTGGTAGGTTCAGAGCTCTTGCAGAAGGTGACAGTGATAGGAGACTGGTGGGGTGAAAACAAACAATGAACACTATGAACTGAAAAAGCTGAGTGTGTATGGGGAGTGGTTGGGGGCAACAATAATTCTGAGTGGACCAGGAAAAGCAATGAGTTTATTTAAGAAAAAACAGGAGCTCCATCTCGGTACCTTAGACTAAGGGAAGACCTAAACAGGACCTTTCACAAGCAGAGCCCAAACAACACAGCGTTAAATCTATGACGAGCTCTCCAAATAATATACATGAGCATACCTTTGGTCATCCTAATTTGAAAGGGTATGTTCCGTCAGTACGTAATCTTGGACATGGTAGACATTTTACACATGTGTTGATTGCTGACTACTGGTGAAATTATCTGAAACAGCTAGTTTTACAGCATGTAAAATGGTGAATATGGTGGGCATTAGGATTGTTTCAGGGTATGGAGTAAGGCCATGAGTTCTTATCCCACTGCAGTCTTCTAAGAGATAACAAGAGTCCCTTTTAGATTTGTCAGGTCCTTGTCTACACTCAGCCATAAAAACAAAAACAAACAAACAAACAAAATTATCTTTTTCCTGCATGGCAAGTGTGGTCATTCATATTAATTCTCTAACAATTCTCCGCATATCTGTAGATTAACACAGCCACTTCTCACTGTGACATGATGGGTGAGACTGCTTCACCTACTATAAAGTCCAAGAGCCTGTCACTAGCATCTCATTAGTATAAGCAGTAATGGTAGATCTGGACATATGCACATTAGCATGGCTGGAGCTGCCCTGTTGGAGAAGGGTTCATTATATGTATTGACTGTAAGTCTCTTTTTAATTAAAAAAAAAAAGTGAACTCTTCCTGTAATAATTTAACTTCAAATCATAGGCCCCCAGCCTCCAAAGAAGAGAATAAAATAGAAGAAAAATGCTCAAAAAAATACCCAGCCAGCATAAAAATGTTGTGTAATTTAAACGAGTTAAACAAAGAAGGTGGTAAAAGTAACCAAGTAGTAAAACAAAGAGCAGGAGAAATAATATAAACAATGAACCAATAGGATGGTTTATTAGCTTGTTTTGCAAAGAAGATTTAATTTCTCCCCTGAAAGCAATGGTGGTGACAAATAAGCCATACCTACCAAGTATCTCCAAGTGTAATGTAATATGTCCCTCATTGCCTATAAAAGAAATGCCACTAAATTACTGTGCATGGTGCTGAATTGCCATGGATGCCTCTGAATTACCATGCATGAGGTCTTGGCTCTGGATAGCTTTGACAAAGGTCCCTTAGTTTTTTCAAGCTCTACAATTTCTATTTGAATTGTTCCAGACCAGAAGTCTCAAACTCACCCACCCACAGGGCTCAAGCAGCAGCGCTGGGGATAAATGCATGGGAACTGGGGGAGACCATTACAGCTCGGAGAATACTGCTCTATCTTAGGCAGTCGAGTCTTGCCAAGTGAGCCACATCATCTAATCCTAACGATAAGCCTAAAACTCACATTTGTGTGTCATTTCTTTTTATATCAAAAGGACCATATGGGACTGGCTACATAATTTTCAAGGCCCAGCATAAAATGAAAATGCAGAATTCCTTGCTCAAAAATTATTAAGAATTTCAAGATGCATTAAACCAAGTGTGGATCCTTTTGAGCACAGTGCCCTATGGGGTTGCATAGGTTGCAAGCCCATGTAGCCTGCCCAGGAGTCATACAAAACAAGTTGCAGGCCAGCTTCAGCTCATGAATCACCCGGTCTGAGACCCTGTTCTAAAGATTCCACATTCTCTCCCCACTTCCCCTTATGACTCAAAGCACACCGTTGCAAGGTGTCTGGAAGAGTTTGGAACATGTGTTCTGAATAACAGAATAAAACATGGCTGGTGGTTTACAAAGGATATAAAGTCTCTCCTTTGTCCATATCAAGTCTTAAAACCAACTTTAAACCAAAATCAAGGCTTAAAAGCAACTGGAGGATTCAGCTGTTGACATATGTGCTTGAGGGGAAAAAATCTTCTACCTTATTAATTCAAAACATCTAAAAATCTATAGCTATGGCCAAAGTCCTATAAAAAGTGATATTCCCCTGAAAAGCCTTCCTGCTCATAGCCCATGTACGGAGTGGGGTTGTGCAATTGCCATCAAAGAGGAACAGTCAACCTACAAGTGATTGTGACAAGTCAGACATACCTTGTACATGAGTGAAGGTGCACCTGAAAAATTTCATGAAAATTTATGAAAATACAATCATAGTTTTGAATATATTAGTTAATATGATAATTTAGAGAAATGTTTCCCATATAAAGTGATGTTTGTAAAGCACACCAGGGTGAATGTAACTTGCACACTTGTTACATATCTCCTTTGTCTATATCAAGTCTTTAAACCAACTGGAAGAAACTTGTACACTTACCCCCATGTGGCATGTACCTCCACTGGCATGCTGGCTAGAACTTTCAATTTAGGGGGCTCTCTGGACAAACAGTTTTTAAAGCTGAGAAATTTCTTTTATAAAAACAAAAAATCTCTCTTTAATCTGTCACATACATTTCATATTTCCATAAGTCAGGTTTATGTCAACTGAAATAGACATGTAGTTTTTGGTTGATTACAAGTACAGTTTTCAGAATAGCATATACCAACAAAATATTAATGCCATTTTGGCTTTGTCCACACCCAGAAAGATTCTAATCCAAACACAAGCAGAAAAAAAAAACAAAGCTATTACTCAGTGCAGTTATTTTACCAGCATATGCGGATTACACATGCACCTGTATGTATACATATGTGCAGAGATAATGGGTTTATCTATTAGCACATGGAATAGAAGTACACAGAAATAAAAATAGTATGACAATATCAGAGAGAATAAATTATTCCACTACAAATATACCTGTTCATTTTTGTCTCCCCCTCTAGAATGTAGAGGGGGAAGAGATTTGCATCAGTCTTATTCACTGCTATATTCACTGACATTGTCTGGAACATAGAAAATACTCAATAAATACTTGTTGAATTGAATTGAATCCATAGGATCAAAACAAATTATCATTCACTAATTCTAGGATGGAATAAAATGAGATATGTAGCAGGACAACTAACTTCCCTAAATTCCACTGGCTTTTTTATCCCCTAATTGGAACCTAACTCCCTTAGTCACTGCACTTGGTAACTTGGTTGCTTTCTGATCAGCCTCTCATTCCTGTAGCTCATGCTGACATGAACTTGAGCCTCCTTGGAGCAAGCTAGGACAAAGGTTAACTTCCTCCCAGGATCTAGAAAAGGCTAATGAGCTCTGTGGAATAATATGTCTAAGCATTCACCATACCAGAATCAATATCAATGTACCATCAGCATGTGCATTAGCCCCACAGTCAAACAAAGAACAGCCCTTAGAGCCCAGTAATGACGCTGGGCGTGGGTAGCTGGGGATAGGCAAAGTGATGCAGTGATGACTGTATTGGCTCTCCTTAAACACAAGGCTTCCAGGATGTTGCACAAGACTGGCATTCTTGTACTTTGTCAGAGATTGGTAGCATCTAGATTCAGCCACTGATAACACTCATCAAAATAACTCTTTTATCTTCTTGACCCAAGAGGTGGATTCAGAATACACCTTCCTCACTGTGAGAGCTTTCTCTTCTATCCTTGCCTAGTATTGCCAGCAAATGCAAATACCTTAAAGTTAGCAGGGCATGACATATAAAGCTGATAAGACAGGTAAAACAAATTTGAATCATTACTTACTCAGGTAAGACCTGCTTTTAGTGCCACTCTATCATGCCTGCACTCATTTGTGTAGCATTTCCCAGATGCAAATCCTACTAGAAAACTATGTCAAGCAAGGTTAGTGGCAAAAAGTTTAAGCATCAGTTCTGCATCAGAGTAGAATATGACCAAGAATCATGCTCATTCCTGTAGTAAAACTAACTGATCTTAGTGTTATAAATGGGATTTCTTTGTGCATGTGAAATCTGATTTTCTAATTAGAATGAAAAGGGGTGAGTGTGAAAAAGATGACCGATCTATATAGTATACACAGTTGAGATGTTATAAAACTAATATGACTGGGTAAGCATAAGAATGCCATAGTCAAATCACATTGGTTTGAAATTCTGGAGGAATCACTTTTTAACTATGTGACCTTACCCAAATTTGTTAACCTGGCTAAAATTTGGTTTCTGCAAAATGTGGATAATAATACCTAATCTTATAAAGATTGTTAACTCTCTACCTCATAATGTCATTATGAGAACTAAATAAGATATATATATAGATAGATAGATATCTTATACACACACACACACTCACACAACACACACACAAGGCTTAGTCCAGTGCCTGAAACATAATAAGAGCTGAATAAAAGGATGGTTATTGTTATTATGATCACTATTTTTATCACCCCCACCATGGACTAGTTAACTACAAAGAAGTAACTTCTTCATAACTTTGTAATTCAGTAAAGAAAGCCATAACCGAAAGCATGGTGGAGGTTAGCTTCTTGTGAGGCTTCCATAACGTAAGCTGGGCCACACTGTAAGTACGGTCATAACGATCTTTCACTTATCACTGTGAAACAAAATTCTTTAAATCCTAGGATGTTTCAGTGAAACAATACTAAATGCAGCCATAGAGCAATCACTCCCTTCCCCCATACTCACTTGCCCCATCCACCCCTTGGGAATATATTAAACATAAAACTAAGGCAACTGAAACAGACTTCGCTAGTAATTAAGACATGCAGCTAATCAAAGAGCAGCACAGGCTGTGGCCCTCTGCGAAGAAACCGAACACCAGGATGACAGCTCCCATTGCTAGGGCTTTGTTCTCCTGAAGCAAAAAGAACATAAAAGCATAAAGTTGGGGAACTGTAACTGGATTTTCAACATTTGAAGGGGCAGAGGGAGATTACAGGTTCTTTTGAACTAGAAGCATATTCCACCAGATAACTGCAGCAGCCCACACCCACCAGCGCTGCTGCCACTCTCAAAGCATGACTCCACTTTTTTCTAACACTGCCCTTAAGGAATCTGGCTTTGAGACCTCCAGTAATTGTACAAATCACCCATGATGAAGCAGCTGAGAGCACTGTTAGACAAAAGAAATAAAAATTAAGCAAATAAAAAACTCATTAAAATGCTGACTTTGGTTATTTTTACTCCTGGCAATTCACATCACCAAACAAGTCTTTCTTCATTTCCTTGGAAGTAATACTTTAAAAGAATTCTAATGGGCACTGAGTGATTTTCTCCAGACTCATAATCCAGCCACTAGACACTCTGTCCCTTCCCCCATCACCATGTAGCACTCCTCCCTGTCACCTTAGAGATTTTGACTTAGCTGCATTCACACCCAGCACTCCCAGCAGAGCTTTCTGTTCACATTATATGACAAAAAAAGCAGGCAACGAACAGTTCATGCTCCTAAGTGCTTGCAGTAAAGCCAGGCTGAGCTGACCTCTCCCATCCCATACAGCTGCATGTCAGCCACATAAGCTTAAAGGACCGAGAGTAGCATGTGTGTGATGTGTATAAACAAACTAATTAAAATCTGAGGTCTTTCATTCCAGCTAGTGCCTAATGGGACCAATATGCTTGACTCTGTGCAAAAAAAAAAAAAAAAAAAAAAATCACTCCAAGCTGGCTAGAGGATTGCCCTTCCTGCTTCCTATGATACATCCCTTTTTGGCTCAACAAACAGCCTAAAAGAGGAACTTCTTTTTTTGAACTCAGGGTTGCTATTTTTTCCTATAAGACTTTTCAAATAAGAACTATCAACTCATTAGCACTGAGCCAAAAGACCACTCCCTGATTCCAAGTGGACATATTGATCAACTGAGCTGACATGTGCCTCTTCCTTTCTCTCCCTTAGTAGCAATCAGCTGCACCAGGGAAACCCATTTCATTTCCCAAAACAAAAGACAACACACTGCTCCCTATCTGACATTGTCAGACCACATATTTTTTAGGGTGAAAAATACAATGAAAATGCCCAAAGACAGAGACGGGAGTTGAAATGAAGACGATACATGTTTACCTGGAGTTTCTGAATTGAGTTAAGCTGTATTCAGCACAGTCACTGAGGACCCTGCTGTTTATGCATTTTAACCAGATTCTGGCTAAAGTGAAACAAACAGCAACACCACTGCCACTTCCAGAGGCTCTCGTCAGGGTTACCCTTCACGGCAACTGCCGCAGAGAGGAGACTTGTTACAAGTCAGCCTGCAAGCAACTCCAGCTATTTTACAGGCTAGCTACAGATGGAAAAACATTGTGGCAGTCCTTCAACTAACTCTAAAGGACATGGGTTGAAGGACTATCATATAAATTGAAAGGCTCAAGTAATTGTATTTGGTTTAGGTCCTCAGGTTTTTTAATAAATTCTGTCTTGCAAGAGGTCCCCTTTCACATCAGGGTTATGTCAAATGCTTATTCAGCAGTCATTCCTTGCCATGAAGAAACTAATACCCAGCTGAAGTAAATACTGAATTTCATACTGCAAATCACTAAATACTTCATAAATCACAAGAACAAATAGGGGACCGATTAGCTCTGCCCCATTAAAAATATATACTTATCTTCACAGTGTTGCAAAACTGTAAACCACACATTTTAGAGCCTATTGGGGGTTTTACAATGGGAAATTATCTTATGTTTATGAAAAATTCCATGAGAACACTAAAAACAGGCAGAGATGGTGCAAGAATAATTTAATACATTTTGATTTCTTTATGAGTCTTATAGGCCTTTGTCTTAACCCAGCAGCCTGAAAAACAGATTTAGGTAAAACAGCCCTTCTTTCCCTAGTCCATTTTAAGCAGACAACATCCCCCATCTCTGCCTTAGCAGACACAGGCTAACCAACAAAACAACCATGCAATTAATGCCCAGACATTTAACACTCACCATCTCCTGTTCCCACTGTCTTTTTTTGATGTTTACAGCACATCTGTAGGATGCAATACTAGGAGATGCCTTGTTTGACCTGCTGCATGATGCTGTGACATCAGTTCAGATGATGCAGCTCATTATGGGAAAGACTGCTGTTGCTATGGCAACTGGGATGTGCCAGGAATCCTTGCTGCATTTCCAGTGGAGCCTGAGACAATACGGAAGCTCTGTAAGAAACAGACGATATGCAAAATTTAGACCAAAGGAAGAGGATCCCTCATTGGACTAAAATCCATAGATTTAAAAGAGATTTCCCAGAAGGCACATCAGAAAAAAATAAAAATTACCTCCTACTTTGTTGTTACACATTTAGTAGGGGAGGGGTATGTAGATTTAGTACTGAACAAATATAGACTCAAATGGACAGTTTCTCTGTTAGGCAATTTGATCACTTTTTCTTCTCTGGACAGCACTGTAATGCCTTTTTAGAAGTTATCAAAAATAATTTTTGCTCATTTGCCAAAGACCAAAAGAACAAAGTAGGGAGCAAAAAAAAGAACTAAAAATGGAATATAAACAGCTGAGAAAGGGACACTAATTATAAAATAAATAGGCTTTAATTCTCAAAACATGGGCAAACTCTTACCAAGGAAGGCTGCCCTGACCAATTCCCCTCATGGACACCAACCCACAGACCCCTTTCATGCAGAGAAGCTCCAGCGCTCACCTGAGCACCAAATGTAGAAGGAAATTTAGAATCTGGGGGTGGAGCATACCACACAAACCTTAACTTCTAAGGCACCTTTCCTCGGCCTGCAGAACCCTTACCACTTACAGCCCAAATGTAAGAGTCTGTTCTGGGACCAAATCTCATGGTTAGAACAAGTAGCAGACCTGCTAGAAACTTCCTAAATTACTGGCATTCCAAACATTGGGGCTCTGTTTTCCCCTCTTCAGGGCAATAAGACACCCAGGAAGAAATTACTCATGCCCCTTCTCCCACAAAAGCTGAGGCTGTGTGAAAAGCCACATTTAAACAGGACACAGTGAGGCATTTCTCCAGTTGGTAAAAGAAAAGCAAATCTAAAGCAATCACTCATTTCCAGTCCTGAGCAAAAACAAATATTGTGTGGTGAGAACTAGGGGGAAGGAGACGTGGACAGAGCAGCCCTTAACAGTTTAAATATCTCCTGCATATTTAATACTCTCAGAACATGGTGAGGCAGAATCAAGCTGACCTCCATCCACTGCACTTTCACCTCTGGGTAAGAACACATTCTAGAAGTCCAAAACCCAATGAGACGATTATGTTGTCCCTTCCTACTCCAGATTTTAAATGGCACCGTTAGCCAACTGCATGGGGGTCGGGGAGATGGAACGGCAGAAGGAATTCAGGCAGTCCTCTGTCAAATAGGGGCTGACAAAATGCCTGAGAGGTGCCAGCATCCTAGCAGGGTGCACCATCAGCTATGCGCAGAGCAGCTCTGCCCTGGATGAGACGCCAGGACTGCTCCTGCTTCACCTAATGAGGAACTGGAACACCAAGGGCAAGGAGAGAAGCTGCCTGCCCAAGTCGCCCGCACTCTCAGTCATGGTCAGAGCCTGGCTCGTACCCTTTATCTTAGGCCACATGCCACACCAAGGGAAGTAACAGAAAGCCACTCGAGTGCAAAGATAATTTATTTGGGATTCAGAAAACCCAAGTGCTAATGCCAGTTCCTCCAGTGAGCACCTGTGTGACATCAAGCCAGTCACTGGGCCTCAAGTTTTTCATCTACCGAGATGACGGATTTAGCTATTAATCATGGCTTTCAAGGTGTCTTTGTTAGTAGTGGAACCAAAGGGTTCCGCTTCTAATGAAATGGACCAAATCTGGCCTGCCCTGATTGAGGGGGGAGAAGAATCCAAGAGTGAAGACTAATGAACCCTTCTCAACCCCCAACCCCTACCTAATGTGCCCTGAAGGCAACTCTGAAGAATCACTCAGCCTCTAAAGAAGATGGAACAAAAATCATAGGTCTAGAGCAACATTATCATCTTTTTCAGAGCTGAAATTCCATGGTTCTGCAGGGAGGGGAGATCAGGGTGGGATCAGGTGTTCCAGACTTGAATTTGGCTTCTCAGAATTTGAAGAATCTTCTCAGCGTCCTTTGCCAAAAGCAAGTCATTTGGTGGGAAGAGATGGATGACTCGGCAAATCTGAGACCTGATCAGACTTTTAACAACCTGAACTGGCTGCATAACAGAATGGCCTGGATTGGGTAACAAGAAAACCCATAGAGCAGAAGCAAGTCATGAGTGCCCTCTTGCCTTATGAATGGGCCTATAGTAATGCACTGTGGACTTCCCAGTGGCCTTTCCCACTGTCCCCACATCCCTACCTGTTTTGAGAATAGCATACAATAATATATATACAAGCATTTGAAAACCAGCAGCATCACAGAAATGTCAAAACTTGTTAATATTGTCATTAATAGCCCAATCACCCCAATCAGTGGAGGCTCTTTAGCTCTTACCTAGGTCCAGCCAGATTCTTGACTCTGAAATAAGGTGGTTAGGAAATGGCTTGCAAAGTCTGCACAGGTACCAAGGAGGTCTTACTCCTCGCCACTCACTTCAGATGAGTTGAGGGAAGGTAATGAACAGGGGATCCTCTCAGGGCACGAAGCTAGGGTCTTGGGCAACAATGAACAAATAAGTTGCCCCTGGAGAGCAGAATCACATCCAGATCAATGAACTGAGGCAGGGAGCTTCAGACCTGAGTGACTACAGGTATACCTCGTTTTATTGCGGTTCACAGATGTTACGTGTTTTACAAAATGAAAGCAAGATCCTCCACCAGCAAAAATATCACGACTCACTCTATTGTGATATTCGCTTTATTGCAGTAGTCTGGAATTGAACCTGCAATGTACCTAAGGTATACCTGTAAAAGGATTTCAGAAAATTGCTGTGAGGCAGAGACCATGTGTCTCTCATGTTGCCTCTGACAGAGAGAACTCTGCATCACCAAAAAATCCTGGATTCTCAGCTTAATGGAGAGGATAGACTGGACTTCGGGTACCTCTCTTGGGATGTGAATATGTATGCTATAAGGGGAAAGGGAGCAAAAAGATTTTGGGGGACAGCAGGAAAACTTGTGATAGCTACTGGGATTGCCCATCAACATCCATATTCTCCTCTTCTTCCTCAGTACATTTCCAGGGCCCTTACCTCTAGGTGGACCTCGGGACTAGTTCTCACCAATGGAATATGAGTGAGAGTGGAGAGTGGTTAGGAGCACTGCGCCTTCTCCATCCTTCCTGCCCTACTAGCTGGATGCAACAAGTCTAGTGGAGAACTCAAGCCCTGGAAGAACACTTGACTGAAGCCTTGGTCCCTGAATGACATGAAGTACTGCTTTTCTCTCCCAATTACCCACTGACCCACACAGAACTGCAAGGAGTGAGAAATAAACCCACTGAGATGTTGGGGTAGTTTATTATAGATAAATTATTTATAGATTCATTTAAATAACAGTTTAATAAAGTATAAAATAAATATATGATAATATAATACATTTATAATATTATTTATTACTATTTGTTATAAACTGACAATGGTACAAACAGGTTCCCTTATTATAGGCTTTCTCAGAGACTGATATGCTGATATGCACTGAAGGTCTCCCATGGGGGAAATATAATATATAGCGCCTTCCTAATTTATTTAACCATAAAATTCTTTTTTTTTTTTCTATTGTTCCTTTGGCTGTCAACTAACAATATGGGAAGCATGACTGTAAACAGCATGCATTAGAACCTTCCTATTCCCACCCCAAACTGATGCCCTGGAGCAGCCTGGAATCTATAGAAGAGAAAAAAGTGTACTCCCATCCCCAGTGCAACCTTGTCTTTCTCCAATCTTTCTCTGCCATCCTGAACTGGTAAGGCAAAAATTTGGTGGTATTATTACAGGTGGAGCAACATTTACACAAATGTTTCCTCCTGGACATTTTCCCCCAATTACAATTAGGAGCTGTGACCCAATTCCTTACAATTTCAGGAGCGAATGAGTTTTATTTCCAAATGATCAGCTCATGGTATACACATCCTATGTATTTTAGGAGTTTAAAAAATCTGACAGCTGTTCCTGTAATTGCGAGGCCTGCATCCCTTAGCATACCATGTGAAAATTTCTAGATCTGAAGAATGTTAGTTGTTAGTTAACTGTTGGGGGAAATACTAGCTGATTTCACAAGCAAGCTTCCAAATTATTTGGGCTAAATACAGTAAGTGTGTATTTCTTGTTTACTTGAGGTCTAAATGAACATTCCCAACTGCAGGTGACTTTATATGTGGTTATCCAGGGAGTCTATCTTGCGGTTTCACCTTCCACGCAGGGGTGTCCAGCCCACAGCCCACAGGCCACATGCCGCTCAGGGTGGCTATGAATGCGGCCCAACACAAAATCATGAATTGACTTAAAATATTATGAGAGTTTTTTGTGATTATATGTTGCAATGTATTTAATGTGTGGCCCAAGACAGCTCTTCTTCCAATGTGGCCCAGAGATGCCAAAAGGTTGGACACCGCTGTGAGCCTCAGAGTCCTTGGCATTCATTGGGTATTTACAGAAGGTACAGGGAAAATTTTTAATGGGCCAGGTGTAGAACTACTCTTCTTTACTTCCACCCACATTCCATTGGTTAGAACTCACTTAAATTGACACACAAACTGCAAAGGGCTGGTAAATGGAATCTAGGTTTGTTCCCAGGTAGGAAAAACAAAAAGAAAAACAGGTATAATGCATAATTATCTAGTCCCTGCCACATCATGAGGTCGGAAATCTGAACCTTATTTGAGACTGCATTTTACATGTACCTGCAACACCACCAGTGGGCCCTCTTAAGCTCAGCTGAACATTCAGACATGCGAGACTATCCGAGCCAGCATTTGCCACTGGTCTGCTCAGAGAGATAACCACCAGGGCACTGCTCTTCCGCAGCAGTTTTACAGCAATCCACAGTGTCCAGGAGATATCCTATCTGTCCCCTAGATGACAGCTCAAGAACAATGAGAACACAGTAAGCAAGTTCAAGAGCAAAGTCTTAAAAGCATTATTCCACGCAGGAGCCAATATCTTGTAACGATTTCATAGGCAAAACTTCTAGAATCCCTGCAAAAGATATGCCCAGTTACAATAGTCACTGCACTCAGAGAAGCCCCAAATTGTGGTTTCATCTTAAGATTTAATCCAGACCAACAAGGCTTACCACTCATCACCCACTTCAGACATAGCCAGAGAATACAATGAATAGATAGACCTCTTGGGGGTCCCCCAGAGCCAGGCTCATGGACAGAACAGACAAACAGCTCCTCTTGGAGAGCAGAATTAGGGCCAACCCAGAAAATTCCCCTACTTCCAGGTAGCCATTTTTACTAACCAAGAGTCCATTTTACCCTAAGCAATGTTGCCTAAAAATACTGTTGACATTTTATCATTTTCGGGTGTCCCGGGGAACAAATTAACCAAAGATCAGACTCTCATGCAGAAGGAGAAAGGTTTTAGTTAACCCTCTACCAACAATACCCAATTCTGGCTTCAAAATAACCTTGGTTCACAAAACATAAAAGTATTCAAACACCTCAAACACATGCCTATATGACCACATACTGGTGGTGAATGCTGCTTAAATCAGTACACTCTATATACTTTCTGAGAATATCTGGAAGTCAAAAATATTTGGACACCAAACTAGAGTGGACGTTTGTGGCTCTTATTGTTGTTAAATTCTCAGCATCCTTTGCATTTTCTTTAGATAACCATGAAAAGCAGAAATTGTTGCCTGAAAGTTATTAATCATTGGTGATCAGAATAGAATTTGCAGCCATAATAATGATATAAAAGCTCAATTATTATTGTTTCCTGATGTTTGGATTTATTACTCTCTCTCAGACATCACCTTTTCCACATTCTAACATATATGCTTTGGGTAGAACTCCCACTAAAGGAATGGAGCATATAACTAAGCCTTAGGACAATCAGCTTGTACACCCCCCTGACCTACAGAAATTAGTTCAGAAATGGGTATGGGGCACCACTGAAGCCAATGAGGTTTTAATGGAAATCACTGTTGCCTCCTGACTTTGAATGTTAAAGAATGTCAAATCTGAACCTGCTTATCCATTTTGTGTTCCCCAGTAAAGAACCTGTCGAAGAATAAAGCCAACAAGGAAGAAAGCGGAGCCGGGTTGAGAGACAAGAAACTGAGTTCTGGTGACGCTGCTTGGAGCAGAAGTCAGCCCTACTCTGGTTCTGTAGATTGTAAGAGCAAAAAAGTCGCTTTTTTGGCTTAAGCCAGTATGTTTGCAGATTTTCATCACAGTAAAGAAACCTAACTGATCCACGAAGCCATCAGAGAAATTGAGTAACGTGTAAATGGACACGATTAGCATGCAACTTCCTTGGAAGGGAAAAGAAAAGCTTGGGTTCTGGAATGGTTCCTGAGCCCCAGCAATGAGATCTCTCAAAGGGCCAGAACCCTCCTCACAAGGACAACGCAAGGCATTAACCAGCTTTTCTCCTGGACATCCTGGATTTATGACAGTTACCTTATCCCCAATCAGCTTGAGACCTAGCCTTCTGTCCTTTCCCAGGCAAAATTTACATCAACAAAGGCCGAAAGCCTCAAAGAGCCCAGAAGGGTGGATTATATCTTGAATGACAACCTAGATTTGGAGCCTGAAACAGATATTAGGGTGATTTTGTCAACAGAAACTGGCCCCAATCAGTTCAGCAATTTCCCTGCCATCCTTCTGAATTTGAGATTGTTCTTTTGCCTGACTTTATAGAATTAATATTTTTTGCTGCTTCACTTAGATTTAACTCCAGATACATAATTTGACCTGAACCCAAGTGACTTTAACCTATTGGTGGAAGCACAGTTCCGCTGCCTTCCTTGCACAGTGGAGAAAACATTCAGGACCAGCACATGAAGGAGAGGTTTGCAAGCTGACTAACTCTGCACAAGTATTTCTGGGGTTTTCTTGTTTTAGTATTTAATTTTTTTTCATAGGTCTTAATCTTGTCTACTCAGGTAGATAATGCTTTAGGGCACGAACTATGTCTTGTACTACTTTTGGTCACCCCATAATCTTTAGCACACTCCTAGGCATAAGTAATTTCTTAATAATTCCCTCTCAATTCTTAATTTCTTTCTTTTAAAATAACATCGGTTCCATTCCAAAGACAAATTTCCTAGCAGCTTCCTCCTTATCATCCCAGAGTTTAAAATGTTATAAGATTTTACTAAAGCTTGTATGTGTAAATATTTATACCTCCTTTTGACAAAAAAATGATAAAGCAAGTAAACAAGTAAATACTTTCTATACGTCATTAGAGATAAAGGGAGCAGTGGTCATAATAACTTTTAAAAAATAATTTACAACTGAGTAATAATAGCATTTTCAATCCATAGTCTTTTAAATTAGAATCCTTCCCTTATTTGAGAAAAATTATTAATAAAAATAAATAATCCTCATTTATAAACAATTGCACCTTATTTTCTTAAGTAACATTCCTTCAGTAAGTAATATGTTAAAAGGCTTACTATAACAAAGTCATAAACAGCTAGAATAAAAGAGATTTGTTTACAACTACAAACGTATTTTTAGTAATTAATCCAATTTAATAAATGCATTCTTAAAAGCCAGTTCTATATAAAGCACAGAGTTACACCACCATTACTTCACCATTAGTGAAGTAATCTTTATTTGCTAGGATGCTATGAAACAAATGAGAGCGCTGAAATCTGGCAACCTGTTATAATCAGTTTTATGTTAACTCTACCTGAGTCTTTACACCAGCCTGCTTTATATTCCATTAACTGGATGTATGTCTATCATGAAAATATCTTCAAGACTTTTTTTAACTTATTGATATTAGAGAGAGAGAGAATGGAGAGAGAGAGAAAAAGAAGGAAAGAGAAACATCTATTTGAGGTTCAACTTATTTATGCATTCATTGGTTGATTCTTGTATATACCCTGACCGGTGATCAAACCCACGACCTTGGCATATCAGGACAATGCTCTGAACCATGGAGCTATCTGGCCAGGGTTTTAAGTTTCTTCAGGGAAAAGGAAAGTCTTGCAGAGCAGGATAAACCTATCCTGCAGGATAAATGTAGCAAACACTTTTTTCCATACATTGCCTGGTATCTCTTTACCAGAGTTTATCAAGCTCAGAGATTTAATTCTTCCTCCCATTCTCCATGGTCAGCTAAAGACCTGCAATCCAAAACTCCCAAACCACAAGTCATACATAAATACATGTGCATACGAAGACAACACACACACACAAACTTAAAAACATAGATGAGAATGAATTTTTACACATAACTCCAATCTTTCCCTCTCACTCTAGCCCATAACATAATTTTACTTTCAAATTTACTAATTCATTGCTGGACTAAACATTATATCAATATGCTTACTATAAAAATATTTCACCATAATACAAAATGTTATTGCTTCATGGTTTTCTTTTGAAAAGGATTATATACACACAAAATCAAAGTAAATCTAAAATATTCATAAGTATTCATGTCACAAAAGAACATATACTATAATATATATATATTGAGATATCATCAAAAAACAACAAAATCAAGTATTAAAACCATTGCTTTACCTAGCTCTATGTTTATAGTGCTTACCCAGGGCTATGAGCAGAATATTTGTTCCCCACCCCCAAACTGATCCCCAAGATGATGGTATTAGCAGGTGGGCCTTTGAGCGGTGATTAGGTTGTGAGGGTGGATCCCTTATGAATGGGACTAATGCCCTTATAAAAGAGGACCGAGATAGCTCCTTTGCCCATTTTGCCAAGTGCTGCTGTACACAGTGAAGAGGCACCATCTATGAACCAGGAAGTGGGTCCTCAACACACACTGAATCTGCCAGTGGCTTGATCTTAGACTTTTCAAACTAAAAACTGTGAGAAATAAAATTCTATTGTTTATAAGCTACCCAGACTGTGGTATTTCTGTTATAGCAGCTCAAACAAATTAAGATATCCAGATCTTCGAAATCATTTGTGTTTCTATACATTAACAAACTATCCCCACAAGAAATTAAGAAAAATAATCCCATTTACAACAGCATCAAAAAGAATGTTTAGAATTAAATTTAACCAAGGTGGTGAGAGATCTGTACACTGACAACTATAAAACATTGATAAAAGAAATTGAAGACATAAATAAATGGAAAGCTATCCCATGTTCATGGATTATAATAATATTATTAAAATGTCCATTGTACCCAAAGTGATACACAATATAACCCAATCCCTATCAAAATTCCAATGAGTGTTTTACAAAAATAGGAAAACAATCCTGAAATTTGCATGGAACCATGAAAGACCCCAAGTAAGTCAGACAATATTGAGCAAGAAGAGCAAAGCTGGGGGCATCACACTTCTTGATTTCAAACTATATCACAAGGCTAATAGTCAAAATAGTATGAGATTGGCATAAAAACAGACAGATCACTGCAACAAAATAGAGAGCTCAGAAATAAACCCATACATATATGGTCAACTAATTTTCAACAGAGGCACCAAGAATACAGAATGGAAAAGACATCCTCTTCAGTAAATGATGTTGGGAAAACTGTTTATCCACATGCAAAAGAAGGAAACCTTTCATTATACCATACAAAACAATGAAATCAAAATGGATTAAAGACTTGAGGGTAAGACCTGACGCTGTAAAACTTCTAGAAGAAAACATATGAGAAATGCTCCTGACATTGGTCTTGGTAATGATTTCTTGGATAATGCACAAAAATAAACAAGTGGGACTACTTAGAACTAAGCAGTTCCTGCAGAGCAAAGGAAACAATCAACAAACAAGAAATATTTACAAACCATATATTCAATATGGTTAATATCCAAAATATAAAAGGAGCTCTTACAATTTAATAGCAAAGAAAGAAATAATCCTTTAAAATGGGCAAAGGACCTGAACAGGCATTTTTTCAAAAGACCTATAAATGATTAACAGGTATATGAAAAGATGTTCAAAATCACTAATCAAGTAAATGCAAATAAAAACAACAATAAAATATTACCTTAAGTCTACTAGGGTGGCTATTATAAAAAAGACAAGAGATAACAAATGTTAGTGAAGATGTAGAGATACCATTATACATTATTGATGGTGATGTAAACTGGTACAGCCATTCTGGAAAACAGTATGGAGGTTGCCTAAAAAAAAAAAAAAAAAAATAGAACTACTTAAAATCTGACACTGGGTAGGGAAGGAGCACATACTATGTGTTCAGTAAATTCTTGTTGAGCAAAGCAAAACCCAGATCTCCACAATGTCCAGTCACCAGGCAAGGTACTTATTTCCATGCTATAAATGCCAGTGCTGCTCAAGGGTAAAGGTTCTGTAAAGGCAACGCTGCTAATGAAAGTGAATGTGGCTGCACAAAGTCCACGGCATGACAAGTATACAGGGGAGTAAAATCTCGATAGTTGCTAGAACCCCGTCCCCCTAGACTAATTGTCAGGTTCTGGGCCTGTGCTAATTTTCAGGGTTGCTTTATAAATACAGAGTCAGTAAAACACTGTTGCTCCATAGAGAATCAGAGCACAGGGCCGGGAATTGGGAGCCCTGAGGCTCCGTCCTGGTAACTAGCTCTGAGGGTCATTCATATTCTGCGTATCAGTTTTTTCATAATACATGCCCTGCCATTTCTGGGAACTACTATGAAATCTCCTGAGACAGTAAGGAGAATATGCTTTCTGTATTTAAAGACTATAGGCTAGCCTAGTAAAAATGGCATAGGTTTCAGAGGATGAAAAATCTAGGTTTAAATCCCAGCTGTGTCGTTCACCAGCTCAGTGATCACAGGCACATTACTTGCCCTCTCTGAACGTAGTTTCCTAGTCTATTGAAAAGAGCTAATAGTAAGACCTGTCCATAGTACGGTCAGATAACTAAATGAACTAATTATGTAAGGCATCCGGTACATATTGGTGCTAAGTAAATGGTAATTATTGTGTTTGTTTGCCAGTTACTATTTCTCAAGTTAGACCTTTGTAGACTCTAAAGATCTTGAAGTGTTTGATAATGATTTTTTAAATCCCTATATCGCCTAGCGTAGAACTGAATGCGTGAACGGTACGCAACAGCAGCAGCAGAAAGAGCAGCGCTGCCAACAGCAGAATCAGCCCCAGCAGCATGAGCTGTCGTTGTTGTCAGAGCAGCAGGGAGCAGCAATAATAATCGCAGTGGCGATAGCATTAGGGCAGCGATAATAACCAGAGCAATAATTGCACCTCTGGCCTATTCCTTCTTATCTGGTGCCTTATCTATCTGTATACCAAGAATATAAAGTCTCCCGTGCAAATAAGCACTGATCTATAGGGCCGGGCCAACAGGAAACTGAGCAAACCCTGCATGCTGAGGAAGCTCAAATGCTAATGAGCGTTTAATGCTGGTTTCTCCATATTAGTCCTGTATAAACAGGCGCAGAATCTCTGTGCTACTATTAAAAGAAGACACTAATGAAAGAAGCTAGTAGAATTTTGAATAGAACAGTGAACCTAATTCTTTCAACAATGAAAGAGAATAGAATCCTAGGCACTTATGTCCTCAAACTTCAACCCAGGTTAGAAATTTCTCTGACCCTGAAAACCACAAAATTTTAAGAGACTGCCATCCTCAAGGTTCAAAGTCATGTTTCAGATGTCAGAAACACAGCAGAAAAACCTAGATAACTAGTTGAAAGAGAGGACCAACCTGGTACTGGGTAGTTTGATGGAAATTACAAAAAGTTCGGTAAAGTGACCAGAGTGAAACCAAGAAAATAAACTTAAAACACCGAAGGATTCCTCCATCCATCCTCACAAGCAACGTTTTCTTTCTGTGGTGAAGATTTCAATGACTGTTTGAGAAAGTAACTAGGACCATATTGGAATTTCCTCTGTTTTGCACTTCTTTTTTATTCATGGTTTCCCTTGGAGAACATGGGAGAGGAAGTTTATTTAATAATATATACAAGAATATAGGTTCAAAGAGAAACCAGTTACAAAGAGCTAAACACAGGTAAAGCTGGACTATGAACCACATATAAAGAAACATTCTTCCAATAAAAGCAATTCCAAAAGAAAAGAACATCCTCTGGTTAGTAAATACAGGGTGGGGGCAAAAGTAGGTTCACAGTTGTGAATACATAAAACACAGAGTTTATTCTTGTATTATTATTTATTAAATGTATTATTTTCCACCTGAACAACTGTAAACCTACTTTTGCCCCAACCTGTATATCTATGAAGACATCATACATATACATTTGGACACCTGTCCAAATACATGTATCCAAGACTCAGCACAGTCAAAGAAGCATAGCACATCAAAATGACAACACACTGTGAAATAAACATACTAATGAAATAACTCAAAGGAATTAAAATGAGATATATCAAAAAAACTCTTACTAGTACTAGAAAGTATTTTTAATGTACAAATGAGGGACAAGAACCTGCCCTTTGAGAACAAACTAGGCAGAAGCCCTGTTTCCTACAAAGGCCTGATGAACTCTCCGTAACCCAGGGCCTTCCTCTTTGATCAGTAATAGGAAATCAGAGGTCGCGATGAACCTTCTGTTTAGCTGAACCCCAAGGGAAGAAGCAATTTCCCTGAGAGCTCTCTGAGCAGAAGGGCCAATGCTTAGAAAGCCTGGGTCTCTCCTGCTCTGCAAGGGAGGACACACAGGGGTGATGATCCAGGGAATGGTGCTGGAAGAAAAGTGTCCACAGAGAAAAACCTGTCGTCTTTATCTCATCATCACATCCTCAAAGTCAGTCAGCACTCCCAGGTCTTAATACTTCCCTTGGTCCACTCAGGGACTGATTCCCTGACTCCTAATTTTGCTACGTTTGGTATTTTCCAACAGTGGGCCTCAGCTAGGTAATGGAAAAATACAGAATCTGGCAGCATCAAAAGGGTATGTACTAGCAAATGCCCGTCTATGGCTGGTGGTGACCCAGGATGATTACCTAAGTTACAGTTATGTGCTCAGTCTACTAATACGGTTAGCTCAGTCAGCTCTTTCCTCACTGGTGAGGAAGGATCCCCACCACTTTTTGGTCCTAGGGGAAGCAGAAGCTCCAGAAATGCTGGGAGCCAGTAGTGGCAGGGCAGAGAGAATGGAGTAACCTGGCAGAAGTGGTGGCAACACTAGGGCGGGAAGAGGCAAAACTATGTCCCAGTCCTACCACAAACGCCCATTAGTTATTTGAATGATGAGATTTGGAGTTACTAGCTTGGGCTCGAGCAGAGTGTTCATCCCTGAAAGAGACCTAATGCCAATCCGCCAGACATTTTAAAACTCTAATGCACTATGTAAATGTTGCTTGTTATTTTTACCATTACTACCCATAAGTAAATAACACCCTGACTCAACCATTTGCAAATTATATTTTATTCTAGGTGGTTTCTTCATTGAACTATGCAACACGCAATAGTCATGTTAAGTACTCTGCGCAGAAATTCTAGATCGATCAATCAATGAGGGTGGCAGGGAAAAAAAAAACACTTCTAAATGTTTATCTTTCTCATAAAGAAACATTATTTTCCATTAATAAAGAAAACACAGCTCAGCTTGATTAATATTTCGTTGACTTTACCAATATTCGAGGCTATTCCAAGCAATCAGGAGTTGGTTTTTAAATTGCAGCTATATGGCCTAGAGGGCTTTCAGGATAAAGAAAAACTCTGCTCCAAATAGTATTCCTACTTCTACCCAGAAAACACATTTCTGAGAGTTTTAGGACAGGACTGTCGTCCTTTATTCCAGACACAAAGGATCAGAGATATAAAGGGCTAACTTCAGAGGCTGAAATATTGCCCTACGTGATTCAGTACCAAACACAGGCAATGTAAGGATAATGTGAGTCCTGGCCACTCCTCAGACGTTCCAAGTCTTGATGGGCAAAACCTGGGGGGAGAGGGTAATGGAAGGATGGCTGCCATCTAAATGCTAGAAGCAATTCTATCTGCCCATATGCAGAACTTCGGTTCTCTTTGTGGTGGGGGAGCCTTAGTTTTAAAAAAGACATCCAAATGCACCCTTGGTTATACCTACCAATTTTTCTTGAAGAAGAATGTGAAATAACCTAAATGTAGATATTTTGAATTTTTAAAATATAAGTACTTTGCTTGGTAGAGAAGATTTTAATTTGGGGTTGAGTTTGAGTGGTCTTAAGAGACATTTTTGCCCCTTTTTTAAAGAGGGAAGATATGGGTTAAGGATAAGTTTACCCTAAAGGCAGTGGATATTCTCAATCCTTGGATGAGAGAGACTTACCAGAAAATAGGGACTGAGAAAGCCAACTTTACACTGGGAGGAGAGGAGCTTTGGTCTCTCCCTGGGTCTTGGCAGAGGTGCACATAGATTCTTATGACTAGGCACACTCAGAGCACACCAGGGGATGGTCGGCTGGCCTCTGCCACATAGAAGCACGCAGGAAACTAGGCAGGTGAACATTAGAAAGGTACCTGAAGGGATCCTAGAGCTATGAGCTTTAAAGGTAGCAACTCTGCTATGAAGTGAACAGTATCTCCTAAAATTCATAATCCTCAATATGATTATATTTGGAGATAGAGCCTATAACGAGGTAATAAAGGTAAAATGAAGTCATAAGGATAGGAACATGATCAAACAGGATTAGTGTCCTTGTAAGAATAAACTCTAGAGAGCTTTCTCTCTCTCTTTGCCATGTGAAGACACAGCAAAAATGCAGTTGTCTACAAGACAGGAAGAGGGTTCTCACTGGGAACTGAATCTATCAGCACCTTGATCTTGGATTTCTCAGCCTTCAGAACTGTGAGAAAATAAATTTCTATTGTTTATGCCACCCAATCTATGCTGTTTTGTCATAGCATAATAACTGTTTCAGGATACTGTTTTTGAGATTAAAAACATTGTACAAAGTTTATTTATCTCACCAAAAATAACGGCAATAATTCAATAATTTCTCTATTTTTCTCATATAAATAACAAAATTCCTATTTTTCTCAGGTAATTCTTAGAAAGCAAGACAGGCAATGAATATATCATGCAAAGAAAATAAGCAAATACATGGTCAGTATACTTGGCCTCTGATTCTGTCTTGATCATGAAACAAAAGTATTCAATGTACATCTGCTAGAAAGCTTATGATTCAATTAAGATACAAATTCAACAAAGGCGTGCAAATAACAACCAGATGTGGAATAACAGGGGATTACTTTCTATTCAAATTTAATTTTCTCTTTTTATTCACTTAATTGAGACAAAATCTACACAGAAGTCTCATGTTCAGTGAACTCAGAGTTTTTTCAGTGGTCGGTAACTTCCTCACTGACCATTAGAGATTTTTTAAAGTAAAAAATCAAGCAAAACAAAAAATAAACAACCTCATAGACACAGACAACAGTATGGTAACTACCAGAAGGAAAGCAGTGTGGAAGAGGTAAAAGAGAATAAAAGGGGTATAAATGGTGATGGAAAGAGACTGGAGTTGGAGTGGCAAACACATAATACAATATAGAGATGATTTATTATAGAATTGTGCACCTGAAACCTATATAATTTTATTACCCAATGTCACCCCAATTTAAAATTCAATTTGAAATAAATAAATAGGAAAAATTATAATTTATTTAAACTAAAAAACAAAACAAAAAATGTTAACCCATTTCTCCATCCCTTCTGGCAACCATCAATCTGTTTGATATCTATAAGTGTGGTTTTTTAATTAGTTATTTTTACAGTCCTAATATAAGATAGATTATATGGTATTTATCTTCCTCTGTCTGACTTATTTCACTTAGCATAATGCCCTTCAGATTCATCCACGTTGTCACAAATGGCAAAATATTATTCATTTTTATGGTAAATAATATTCCATTGTGTGTGTGTGTATCACATTTTATTTATCCACTAAACTATCCATGAACATTTACACTGTTTCTATATCTTGTCTATTGTAAGTAATGCTACACCATACACTGGGGTGCCTATATCTCTTTGAGTTACAGTTTTCATATTTTTCAGCTAAACACCCAGAAGTGGAATTGCTGGATCATGTGGTAGTTCTGTATATAATTTTTTGAGGGATCTCCCTACTGTTTTCTATACTGGTTGCATCAGTTTACATTCCCACCAACAGTACACAAAGGTTCCCTTTCCTCTGCATTCTCACTAACACTTGTTATTTCTAGTCTTTTTGCTAATAGCTATTCTAACAGATGTGAGGTGATATCTTATTGTGGGTTTGATTTGCATTTCCCTGATGATTAGTGACATTGAGCATCTTTTCATGTACCTGTTGGCCATCTGTATGCTTTCTTTGGAAAAATATCTATTCAGATCTTCCGCCCATTTTTTAATTGGATTTTTTTTTGCTATTGAGTTATATAAATTCTTTACATATTTTATATATTTTGCATGTTAGCCCCTTATCAATATATGATTTGTAAATATTTTCTCCCATTCAGTATGATGCCTTTTCATTTTGCTGATCATTCCATTTTTTGGGCAGAAGCTTTTCAGTTTGATGTAGTTCCACTTGTTTAGTTTTGCTTTTGTTGCTTTTGCCTTTGGTATCTGATTCAAAAAATCATCATCAAGACCTATATCAAGGAGCTTACTGCCTATGTTTTCATTTAGAAGTTTTCTGGTTTTAGGCCTTACATTCAAGTCTTTAATAAAGTTTGAGTTAATTTCTATATATGGTATAAGACAGTGATCTATTTTTTTTTTTTGCATGTGGCTGTCCAATTTTCCCAACACCATTTATTAAAAAGACTGTCCTTATGTCCATACCCCATTATATATTTTTGACTCCTTTGCATAAATTAATTTATCATATACTGGTAGAAGTGACTGTATTTCTCGACTCTATTCTTTTTGATCTGTCTGTTTTTATGCAAATGCTATACTGTTTTAATTACTATAGCTTTGTAATATCATTTAAAATCAGGAATCATGATGCATTCCAGCTTTGTTCTTCTTTCTCAAGACTGTTTTCGCTACCAGGAGTCTTTTATGGTTTCATAAAAAGATTTATGATTTTTTTGCTCTATTTCTGTGAAAAACACCACTGGAATTTTGATAGGAATTGCATGGAATCTGTAGACTGCTTCGAGTAGTGTGGACATTTTAGTGATATAAATTCTTCCAATCCATGAGCTTGGAACATATTGTTATTATAGTGTCTTCTTCACTTTCTTCCTTTAATGTTTTGTAGTTTTCAATATCAAGGTCACTTACTTCCTTAGTTAAATTCATTCCTAGGTATTTTACTCTTTTTGGTGTAATTGTAAAGGAAATTGCTTTCTTAATTTTTCTTTCTGATAGCTCATTATTAGTATATAGAAATGCAACAGATTTCTGTGTATTAATTTTGTATCTTGCAGCTTTACTAATTTTGTTTATCAGTTCTAACAGTTTTTTGATGAACTAGGATTTCTATATATACTATCATGTCATCTGCAAACAATGACAGTTTTACTTCTTCCTTTCCAATTCAGATGCATTTTCTTTCTTTCCTTTTTTTTTTAATCCTCACCCAAGGACATTTTTTCATTGCTTTTAGAGAGAGAGGAAAGAAGGAAGAGAGAAAGGGAGAGAAATATCCATATGAAAGAGAAACATCCATCGGTTGCCTTCTCTTATGTACCCTGACCAGGGATTGAGCTCATGACCCAGGTATGTGCCCCAACTGGGAACTGAACCCATGACATTTTGGTGTATGGAACATGCTTCAACCAACTGAGCCATATCATACAGGGCTCTTTTTTTTTCTTGCCTCATTACTCTGGCTGGAACTTCCAATACTGTGTTGAAGAAAAATGGCAAGAGTTATCATCCTAGTCTTCTTTCTGGACTTAGAAGAAAAGCTTTCATCCTTTCATCATTGAATATGTTAGCTGTGGGCTTCTTATATATGACCTTTAACATGTTTAGGTATGTTCCCCTTATACCTGCTTTGTTAAGGGTTTTTATCATAAATGGATGTTGAAGTTTTTCAAATATTCTTTCTGTACCTATTGAAATGATTATAAAATTTTTATCCTTTATTTTGTTAATGGGTTGTGTTACATTGACTGACTTATGTATATTGAAGCAGATTTGCATCCCTGGAATAACTCTTACTTTATCAAGGTATATAATCATTTTTTTTAATTTTTAAATTAATTTCAGAGAGAGAGGGGAAGGGGATAGAGCACGAGAGAAACATTGATTTGTTGTTCCACTTACTGATGCATTCATTGGTTGATTCTTATATGTACACTGATTAGGGGTCAAACCTCCAACCTTGGTATAGCAAGACAATGGTCTAACCAACTGAGCTACCTGGCCAAGGTGTTTATAATTCTTTTAATGTATTGTTTAATTCGGTTTGCTAATACTTTGTTGAAGATTTTTGCATCTATGTTCATCAGGGTATTGGCTTATGATATTCTTTTCTTGCAACATCTTTGTCTGGTTTTGATATCAGGGTAATGCCGGCCTCATAATATGAGTTTGGAAAAGTTACCTCCTCTGCTAATATTTGGAAGAATTTGAAAAGGATTGATATTTGTTCTTCCTTGAATTTTGGTAGAATTCACCAGTGAAGCTGTCTGGTCCTGAACTTTTGTTTGCTGGGTCAGGATTCTTTTTCTTTGTATTTTTTATTATTCCTTCACCTTAAATAGTCTTGTTAATCCTGAGAGTCTAGCAGATCTTTCAGGAATTTGAATGTCTCATGCTCCAGACACTGTGCTGGACAAGGGAAAACAGTAACAAATAAGACAGACATGGTCACTGTCTTTAGAGAAAGATATTAAACCAATAGATATACAGATAATTCATGACAATTGCGACAAGTACTATCCTGCACATATGAGAACACATACAGTCTCCGCCATGCTGGGCAGAATTAAAGGGAGATTCTAATCTCTCCTGTAGCACAGCGTAAGAAAGAATAGGGCAAGGCCAGGGTGGTAGTGGGGGCAGCCACAGCACGAGGGGAATCCGAGCATGACATGACAGGCAAGCACCAGCCTGGCAGCTTGATGAGGAGACTGGAACACAAAACCGAAAGCCCCACGAGGGCAACGACCATCTCTCTCTTCTTTCCTGTAACATCCCCAGCATCTAGCATCCTTTGGCACACAGTAGACAACCAATAAGTTTTTTTTAGATGGATGGGCAAAAAAGGCAAGAGCCTAGGGGAAATCTCAGCTATAAATGAGGGATAATCTGAGGAGACTATAGTCTTATACTTCAGCATATAAAAACATAGAGCTGCTATAAAAAGAGTATGAAAAGAAAGTGACACCTTATTACAATTCTCGGGGACATTCCAGTAACACTGACTGAAGATTTGTTTTGGGAATGATGTTGGAGCTCTGTAATAAACACATATGGCTTTTGTCCCATAGCCATTTCCAAAGCTTCTAAGAGATCCAAAGTGAACTTTGGAAAAGAAGATCCAAATTTTCCTTTGGGAAACCACCTTCCACTATTCTCTAGTCATGTGGTTTCCATGGAATTGACTCCAACCCTAGCTACGGGAGAATCCCTGATTGGTTTGCCAAGGAAACATGTTTAGTTTTCCTCTGGAATTGGTAGTGCAATGATATAAAACCACAAAGTAAGCCAGTAAAGCTAAAACTCATATGAAACAAGCCTAGAAACAGATCCCAGTGATAATATTTGAGCACTGGACCAAATCACACTGAAAGCTCAGCCTGCCTGCAGACTTTGTGGGAAACAATACATTCCCTCTTGTTTAAGGTACTTTAGACTGGATTTTCTAGCACTTTCAGTCTAGACTAGAGAATCCTAATGGACATATGCCTTATTTGCCCTATCCTCAAGTTCTTCTGGGCTGAAGCAGGCTGGGTCACAGGAGCAGTGGATCTCCCTAACTCAAGCGTCTCTGCAAGGGCTGCTAGGACTTCTCCGGCAGGTCTCCACAGTCATCCTGCCAGCACTGAAGGTCCTGGGAGAGTTCCCTTTGCCCTTATGGTTAAGGGCTCCAGCTTACAACCTGTCCTCTCTGCATCTGTTTCCTATGGCAGGAAGGCACAATACCCAATATGAGATAGATGGAGAAATCCCTAGGCCTGAAGCTCAGGGTTACTGATGCAATAACAAATTTCAGCTGTCTTCCTTTCTGGCCCACCTTGTTAGTGTCACAGCTACTCAAAACCAAGAAAGGGGAACCTCTGGGGCTTGGTGGGATTATGTAGACAGGTGGCACAGCCCCAGAAGAAGAGGGGCAGTTTTGACTCTTTGTACACTGCCCTGAAGCCCAAGATTAAATGGCCATGGCCCTTCCCTCAGTTCTCCATCACAGGTCTCCAGCACCCAGTCACACCCCTACGGTCACAGGATACTGTGAGCTGAATTATGTCTGCCAAAACTCACATGCTGAAGCCCTAACCCCAATAAGATAGTGTTCGGGCCTATGAAAAGGTAATAAAGGTTAAGTGAAGCGATAATGGTGGGTCCTAATAAAAGACAAAGACATAAAGAAGCTCGCTCTCTCTCCCCACAGACGTATCAAGGAGAGGCCATGTGAGGGCACATCAAGAGGGAGACTGTTTGCAGGCCAGGAAGAGAGTCCTCACCGGACACCAAATCAGCCAGAACATTGATCATGGATTCTAGACTCCAGAACCATGCGAAAATAAATTTCCAATGGTTAAGCCACCTAGTCTATGGTATTTTGCTATAACATCCTGAGCAGATTAATAAACAGGAGATTATAGCTACCTAAAGCCAAGGGGAACAAACCGTGTGATAAGGTTGTACAAAAAGCCAATGCAATCTTAAGCTGCGTTGAAAAGAGAATAATTTACAGTTGATGGGCAATAATTGTCATGTATGTTTTACTCTAACATACATAAGAAGAACAGTCAGAAAGCCAACCAGAATGATGAGCCAACATTGAGGAAAACCTGAACTTACAAGCTCGGAAAAAAGGAGGGAACAGTTTTGAAATAGTAAAGGGATGCCACGTTGAAGAGCAAGCTAACCTTGTTCTGGGTACCTAAAAAACTGGGAGACCAATAAAGAAGGAAAAGGTAAAGCTGGTTTCAGCTTAACATTAAAAGCTCTTACAAAGCGTTGCCCAACAATTAAAAGGGTCGCCTCACTGGGCCATAGAGCACGTTGTTACTACAAATTGAGAAGCGGAAGCTGAATAAGCATCTCTCAGTACTTTCAAGCAAGTAATTCTCACTGTGCAGCACAAGATTGAAATATAAAACCTCTGTTTCTTCTTCAAAATCTATGATCCTATGAATCTATGACTAAAAGCATAGTAATTAAGAACAAGACTGCTGGTTTTAAATCCTAGCCCTGTCACAAACTGTATGACTGAGAATGTTACTTCCTCACCTGTAAAATCATGACACTAAGAGTATTTTCATCTTATGGTGGTTAAATGAGTTAATACATGCAAAAAGCCTAGAATGGTTTGTAGCCCATGGTAAGCTCCTATTAAGTGTTAGCTATTATTATTAATAGCTCAGAGATAACTTTGTGCTCAATCCATGACAACTAAAGTAGGATACAAAAATACATGTATACATAGTCCTGGTCCTCAAGACTACACAGGAAAGTAGGAGAAAGCAATAATAGCTATCAACTTTTGAGTTTCTATTATGAACTGAATAATATATATTTATATACATAAAATTTATAATATATATCATATATATCATGTTCAATCTTCCAAGAGCCAGAAAAATAGGCATTTCAATTTCCATTTTAAATGACAGAATCAAAAATTGTAAGAAAGTAATCTGTAGCTTAGTTACAAGGTTATCACCTGTAGGATTCGAATCCACCTTTGTCGGTCTTCAAAAGGTAGGCTCTTTGCATTCTAGCAGCCATCTCAAAACTAGTCTCTTCCTTTCTATTACTTAATTTCATTCTTGCCACATGCTTTGAGGTAAATATAGTGGGTAGTATGGTGGGGGTTGAATATACATATATGTATGCTCTGGAGTCAGGCAACCCGGGGGCAAATGGCCATTTACTGTGTGACATTTAGCAAGTCACTTAACTCAGATCTTAGCTCCTTCTGTACCTATATACAGAAAGTACCTGGCCCATGGCTAATTGTAATGAGGCGTTAGCTATTGTCATCATTCATATTGGTGTGTAAGGAAACTGAGACAAATAAGCAAAAGAACTTAGACTATAAATGAGGTTACTTGTTTCTCAACTGTTTCTCTGCTAGGCTATATAGCTGTACTGATATGACATATTAGCATTTCTACTCTAAAATAAAAGACTACATATCTTACTTCTATAAGGTGGAATATTCCTAACACTGATCTCTTAGTCAAAATGATTATATTTCTACCACCTCTGTAAACCTCAATTATCTAATATTTTAATGCAAATGACTCAAATCTTTAACAATAACAAACAGCCCCTGATTATCCCTTTTTGCCCACCCTTCCCATATCACTCAGGAAGAGAAGGCGCCCTCTGGTCCGGTGACCCAGCCACAGCCACCACAGGCAAGAACACTGCCTGGTATTCGCCCCATGCTTCCTGCCCTCTACAAAGCTGGGTGTGTAGCTGTTACAGAAACGCTCCTTTCTCACACCTTGCTTCCATTTTCTTTACCAACGGTCATACTTTCACTTTGTGACCCTTCTGATGACCCCTGTTGGACTTCCTAACCAACCCACACCCACCATGGGCAAGCATTTCCTCTTGGTGAAACTCCTTGCCGGACCAACTCTGATCACTGTTTGTTCTGTATCATACTCCCTTATGGTGACAAATGAGCACTCGCTCCCCTCTCCTATTGTGGCTTGGAGACCAGAATAACAGTCCTTGAATTATAAATTCTTTTAAAGAGGCAATTAGAGATTGACAGCGCCTGTTCTCTCTCTCTCCATCACTTTCAAATCAGGCCCCTGCCTGCGCACTCTTATGTGGATGATTGCGCTTCTACCAGGCTGTGGGTCCCAGTCAATGCCAAATATGGCTCCCCCATATGGCAAAAAGGGCTGCTGCCATGGGACAGCTGCTGAGCTGAGGCAGAATCCTATTTGGAGCACTTCTGGCCCGGAGGGTGTCACCTCCAAGATGTTCAGGGCTCCATCTCTCCCTCCCGGACTGCCCATTAGGCTCAAAAGCAGGCATGCAGCATAATCACCCCTGCCTCTCCTGGGTCCCCGAGGGGAGCCCCCTCCTCAGGGTGGAGCGTCTGTCATATGGCTATCAGGCATCTGGTTTTAAGCAGATTTTTGCTGAGAGGTGAAATGGTGCCAGTATTGTACTGTTTCTCTTCCCTGTGGACATTCATCAGAGTAAATGACGAGAGTAGATTAGCCCATCAAGGATTTGAGTCCCACTTGGCTTAAATGGATTATTTGGATCCACGGTCTTCAACTCTATATGCTAGGAATCCCTTACAGTGTTAAAGTGCAGAGGGACTTGAATTGTTTTTCAGAGTTTATATCCTTGTCCAGTTACTGCCCTACACACACACACACACACCCCACTCATTCTACAACCCAGCGCTGGTTTCATTTTCTTCCTTATAATTTCTCCAAGTCCTTGCTATCGAGGCAGAAACATTCTGCACGTCAGCTTCAGGTTGGCGAATGGTAAGGCTAAGTCAGCAAGGGGCTGGGCAATACTAAGGTCAGAAAGGTTATCTCTTCCTCCAGCATCAGAAAATTCCAGAACTGGGGGGCTGGGAGTCCAATCTGGCTGGGGGCAGACGCAAAAGCAGAAATGAAAAGTCAGAATAAAATTGTCATTATCCAATAACATGAAGAAAGAAAGGAGAAGGAAGGGATGGGGATGCTAAGACAGTGGTGACAGATAGAGCGGGGAGGAAGAAATTAGTATTTGCTAAACATCTACTGTGTACCAAAACTTTACAAGATGATTCCATTTTTATGGAATGTTTAATGTCACAAGGACCCTGAAAGAAAGACAGCACCTCATTTTACAGAGAAGTAACTTGTTTGACATTGTCTTATAGCTAGTAAGTATGATATAGTACCTGAATCCAAGTTTGTCAGAATCCAAAACCCATACTTTTCAATGCATCAATCTGTCTCTCTAGTGTCTAAATGACTATTCATGCTCAACTACTAAAAAATCACTATAACTATGGGTACATAAGATGTTAACATTAGAGGAAGCTAGGTATATGAGTATATGGGAACTCTCTGTACAATCTTTGCAACTCTTCTGTAAATCTAAAATTATTTCAAAATAGATTTTAAAAATGAGTGTAACTGTAGTTCACAGGGCACATGTGAAGCCCAGACAAGTTGCTGGTGATGCTGTGGATTAAGAACCCAGTGACTCAATGATCAATAAACTGGCTTCATATGATTTACTCACTGTCCTTTTGACCTCAGATGCTAATAAGCCCAAACACACATCTTACTAAAATAATTACTTTAAAAATTATCAGTCTGAAAGCACTTCCCAGCTAAATTTGTTAATGTTGCTAATTTAAGCATAGTATTAAAAGCTGCAATTACCTACAAGGCCACACGCTTATAATGATCATACCTCATCTCTTTGAAATATATGTCCAGGAATCTCATTCATTATCAGTAAATAAATAAAGTAAACTATTTCAAGCTTTTGGCGATAATGCCTACTACTAGTCGTGTAATGATCTGTCACTCAATCATTTAGTTGTAAGTGATGCCTTCAGTTATAAAAGTTTTATGTATTGACCTGGCATCACCTTTTCCAATAGTTATTAGACAAGAAAGAGGACACATCGGAAGACACGACCAGGCAATAGTGACAGGTATCTAATTTTACTTCTTTTTTTTTTTCTGCTACCACTCTTTGTGTTTCTAAAGGGATGTCTTAGAATTCTGCCCTTCGTTTGGGGATATTTACCCTCCTTGTGGTATTCCTGGGTGTCTCAGCCTTGACACTCTATCATGGCCAAAGGGTAGGCATGTAAACAATCTACATCTGACTCTCTCCCCTAGGAAATGAAATGACGGGCAATCAAGGAACAGATGGCACATAAGTGGAGGTGAGTCATTCTGATGGCAGCTAAAGAGACTTTGCATGAGCTCCTCTGACTGAGATCCTGGTACTACCATGGCTTCTCTGCTTGTGAGATCTTATTTCCTGTTATTGTGCGAGCTACAAAAATTTATTTAATAAATTTCTTCTTTCTCTCTCTTCATAAAATTTAGTCAGTCAGTTTCTGAAACAAGCATACTTAGAGGATCAGAGCATTATATCTGGAAGGCATCATAAAAACGTTCTAATGATAATGCTCCTTTACCCCTGATCATATGTTGCAATTAAAGAAAGTAAATATTTTGGTTTTAGTCTCATACATAGAAAGTCAATCTTTTGTCCTTGATAATAGCAACACTCTAGTGTAAATAGTCTCTGAGGGTTTGCCCATAAATATTTCACAGGCTATTGCTATTCTTAAAAAGAGGGAGGGCTTGTCTTAAAGAGTTATTTATGCCATGAACTAGCTTTCTCTCAGTAAAGACATAACAATATAGAATATCAATATTTCTGCAGTATTTCCTATCACTGAAATGAGTTAAAGTAGAAAGAAGGCACCTCTGAACCCTAATTTAAAATAGCTCATTTAAATTAGGACTCACTGCTGTAGCTAAGGCCTTCCAAATCTCAGTGGTTTAGAACATTAAAAGTTTACTTCTTGCTCACATCACAGTCCAATAAATGTCACTAGGTAGGCTCTGCTCCACAAAGTTATTCAGCACTCAGGTTCCTCCACCTTGTAATTCTGATCTCCTTCAAGTCTCTGAATCTCTCCATTCAGTAGACAAATGGTGTGGGATCTTCCCACAGATTTTTATTAGTCAAGCCCGGAAAAGGAGCACATCACTTTAACTCATTTGCCACTGATAAAACTCAGGCAAGGCCACACAGAGCTGCAAGAGAGGCTGGGAAATTAGGTCTAGCTTGGTTCCCAAGAAGAAAAGCACACCCATATTAGTGAGTTCAAGAGCACTCTACCACAAGCAGCAAATTCCTTGATTTGAAGGGAAAACAAAAACAAAAACCTGAGATTAATTTCTTCAGTGTAATTTATCTCCATAACCTCAGATTTTTTCTTCAGTGCAATTTATCTCTACCTAAATACAGAGGTTGCCCTACTTGAATTATCTATATACAGATACATTTTTTTAATACTTCATTTTACAAGGACACAATAAAAGCACTAAAATTATCTAAGTAATCAATATATGCAAGATTTGTTTCTTACTAAATAATGAAAGCAAAAAATTTACTAGGATATAAAGAAAGTTGCGTGATTAGGCCTCAAAAGGAAAAAGGGGCTATTTGCACAGAACTGGTTTGGGTTTTGACTATTCCATCTGTTTTGATGTCAATATAATCATATCAGTAAGAGGAGTCAGGGGAGAGAGGGTGATAGAAACTCTAGTGTGGTGGTCAGGAAATAACCAATGTAAATTGTGTGCGTGTCTGTGTGTGTTGTTGTTGTTGTTGTTGTTGTTGTTGTTTTGACTGTGCTGAAACCTAGTTTATGCGAGCTCAGTTCTGGAGTTAAGGAGAAGAAAAGGACCCTTTTGAGCAGAACTTTCTACCTTCTTGCTGGACTCTCCCAATCTTTGTCCTCCATTTCCATGGTCAGGGGGGCCGCCACCATACCAAAACCTGATCTAAGTGTTCCCAGTGTGGTTAATTGCTATGTAACTCATCCTAACCTGCCATGATCAAATTAACACGATCCTTGTTCTTGATTCTGTTTCCTTCTTTGTGCTTCTCATGGGCCATGGTAAGGACAAACATCCTCAGAAAGGGGACCTCAGGTTCGCAGAGAAGAGGCTCACTGGAGCATAGGGTACAGTTGCCAGGGTGCAAATGATGTTTCTCATCCGATAAGGCCACTGGCTTTGGTCATCTCTAAACCCTCCAGTCTGAGATATCCCTAATAAGTCCCCAGCATCTAAGTGCCTCACTCCTGGCACAACCCACCCTGAAGAAATAAAGTCCCTCAATTCCCATGTTTCCATAGCACAATGGCTTGGAGAGGGAGGAGGAGGCAGACTAGGGGAGGGCAGGCCCAGCCAGCAGACCGGCTTTCGCTTTCGAGGCAGACAGTGGGCTGGGCTGGCAGGTTGCGTACAGCCTGCTGCTTTCCACTGGGGGCTTTGCTGACCAGATCGGAGCTGCACTTGAGACGGCAGCAGCTGTGGCCGGAGACATTTCCTCTAACTGCTTCTTAGCTAATGAACCGGAAGAATCCAGAGGGAGCCAGGGAAAAATGGCTCCCATGGGGTGTGCAGGAGGGCCTCTCCTTCCATGAATTTTCCATTTCTAATTAGGCCTGATGGTTTGGTCAGGGCAAGACTTTTTAGATGAATATACCGAGCAGGGATGCCCAAGGCTTAATTCATCAGATCCCTTAGGATCTCAGACCCAACACTTTCCCTGATTGGTCTTCCCTAACTTGATTTGAAGAAACAAAGAAGAAAGAAATAGGATATTTAAAGTATTTTTTTTTATTTTAAAAGAAACACATGATAATTATTAAAAGTTGAAACATTTTTGAAATACGTAGTAGAAAATGTGTCCCATAAGCCTACCTCCCCAGAGGTAACGGGTCAGTGTTTTGTTTAGCTTTTTTTATAAGCATACAAAAATACCTGTGTGTTTATATATATGTAAATATTTAAGACAAAAACTTATGCTCTAATATATGCTCTTTTGCTATTTGCTTTTTCCAATTACTGTAGTTTCTTGCAGATATATCTCATTCACTTTAAGAGCTGCATAGCATTCCATTTAAGTTTTCATTTAAACTATCTTTTACTGACTAGTATTACTGCTTACTTTTCAGAGTGTTTTAGTAGAGTAAATACCTGAATAGAAGGGAATCATTAGAATGTATACATAGAGAGAATATAAATAGGTTATATTTTAATATATATTGCCAAATTGTAATCTTTTTACACATTTTGTTCATTATAAATATGCTTCCAAAACAAATTTAGGGCAAGTTATTTGAATGATTTGGCCCACCAGAGAAGCTCCTGCCTGGAAAAGTTAACTGTTCAAAATCTAGGTGTGTGTCTATGGAAATAGTTGGCATGGCCATGATAAGCAAAGAATCTACCCAAAACAGACAAAGTCATGAACAGACAAATCATTTGCACATTTTTACATTCAATTTATGATCCTGGAAACTATGCACAGCTGCAAAATGTTAACTTCTTTTAGTTTATTCAATAAATGGTGATGGTAAAATTGGACAGATATATGCAGAAAAATGAAATTAGACCACCTTATTACACCACACACAGGATTATATTCAAAATGGATCAAAGACTTAAATGTTAGACCTGAAACCATAAAAAACATAGAAGAAAACATAGGCAGTAATATCTTGGACTTTGCTCATAGCAATATTTTATCAGATATATCTCTCCCCAGGCAAGGAAAACTAAAGAAAAAATAAATAAATGGGACTATATCAAATAAAAAGTTTTTGCACAGCAAAGGAAATCATCAACAAAATAAAAAGACAATGCACAGAATGGGAGAACATTTTCACTGGTACATCTGATACAGGGTTAATATCCAAAAATTATAAAGAACTTACAAAACTTGACGCCAAAAAAAACCCAACCCAATTAAAAAATGGACAAAGCACCTAAATAGACACTTCTCCAAAGAGAACATGAAAAGGTGTTCAATCTCACTAATTATCAGAGAAATGCTAATTAAAAACACAATGAGATATCACCTCATACTGGTCAGAATGGCTGTCATTCATAAATCAACAAACAAGTGCTGGCGAGGATATGGAGAAAGGGAACCTTTTTGCACTGTTTGTGGGAATGCAGACTGGTGCAGCTACTCTGGAAAGCAGTATGAAGATACCTCAAAAAATTAAAAATGGATCTGCCTTTCAACCCAGCTGTCCCACTTCTGGGAATATAGCCAAAGAGACTCAAAACTCTAATTCGAAAGAACATATAAGCACCCCTGTGTTCACTGCGGCTTTATTTACAATCGCTAAGATATGGAAGCTGCCCAAGTGTCCACCAGTAGATGAGTGGATAAAACAACTGTGGGATATTTACACAATGGAATACTACTTGGCCATAAAAAAGAAGAAAATTTTACCATTTGTGAAAGTACGGATAGACCTGGAGAATATTATGCTAAGTGAAATAATCCAGTCAGAGAAAGACATATGCCATATGATTTCACTCATATGTGGAATCTAATGAACAAACTGAAGTAACAAGGAAAATGGGGACAGGCTCAGAGATGGAGAGCAGGATGACAGCTGGGTGTTTGGGGGGGGGGGTGTTGGGAGGTTAGGTGGTGGAAGGATTGAGCTACAAAGGAAAAGGACTCATGGGCGCAGAAGAGTGTGGTGATTGCTGGGGGGAAGGGGATATAAGGGGACTAAATGGTAATAGAAAAATAATTAAATTAAAATTAAATTTTTAGAAAAGGAATTCAGTTTGGAAACTAAAAATGGAACAGGATCTGTAGGGAAAGAAGCTAATATCCAGTGCCCCATTCCTTGTGTCACAAAGGGGCGGAGGGGAGTGAGGAAGGTCCCCAGCCTGACAAACACTTCTCTTACGCACATATTAGGTGTCCCTGGACTAGGCACTGGACCTGGGTAGGGTTTCAGCGGTGCCTCGATACTTGCATATAACATATGAAGATAAGCCAAGAAAGCTAGCCTCAAACTGTTGCCTCTTGGGACAATAATTCTACAACTCAAAAAAATTTGGCTTTTTATGCCTGCCTAACTATCCTCAATCCATAAGCAATGGGGTAGGTCTATATCTTCACTTTCCTAAGTCAATGTTGAGCTCTACGCCTCAATACACCATAGCCTGGATCCAATTCCAAATTAGTGCATGTGAATAGCAGAAGTTGGCATGGCAGCTTTTGACATCGACGGAGCCAAGTGTAACATGGAAAAAGAAATGGGCTTGTCCACTCTCATTCAAGCCTGTTTCAGTTTTTGTATATCATAAAAAGTGTTAGCTGGTGTTTGAATAAGAGGGAGAGATTATAAGGTAATATAAGGTCTGTCTGGAAAAAGTCTGGCCATTGTTAATATAATGAGAATTGTTTGCGTGACATCGATATAACCTGGCAGCCAAGGAGAGTGGGTTGGAACGCGCATGCATGAACAATGATGACCTCACTGTACTAGTCAGTGGGGGTGGGGGTGTAGATGCTGTTGAGTGAGCATTTGTACTGTGTGGCTGTTGCATTCAAAATGACTGAGCAAGTAGAGCAACAAATCTGCATCACATTCCTCCATGGAAACTATTCAGATGATTCAGAAGGCCACAGCTATGGGCAACTGGTTCATCACAACAATGTGCCTGCCCATGCATCACATCTCGTGTAGAGTTTTTTGGCAAAACAATAATCACCCAGGTGATTCAGCACACCCCGCCCCCCACCCAGAGCACAGATTTGGTGCCCTGTGACTTCTGGCTTTTCCCCAAACTAAAACCATATTTGAAAGGGAAGAGATTTCAGACTGTCAATGAGATTCAGGAAAATACAATGGGGCAGCTGGTGGCTATTGGGAGAACTGTGTGAGGTCCCAAGGTACCTACTTTGAAGGGGACTGAAGCATCAGTGTCCTACATGCAACGTTGCTTATATCTTCTTCAATAAATGTCTCTGTTTTTCATATTACATGGCTGGATATACCTTCTGTACAGACCTCATATATTTTATGGATGTGTTTGGGAAATAGCAATATGAATTCACGTGGTCTTAAATATTTACTTTTATCCACAGGTTAAATTTTTTAAAGTGTTATTCAAAAGTAATGATTGCTGATTTTATTAAAGCTCTGTGTAAATTAAAGATAAAAGAACAAAAAGCCAAAGAGAAGTAAACACAGCTTCCAAAAATGGATAGACTGGTTTTGTGTAAGGTGATTTGATCAGTCAGCTCCTTTGTTCATTTTCAAATTAGAAATATGATACAAAGAACCAGGTAACTTCTTAGAATTAATATAAATTATATGAGAATGCTGATAATCATAGTATGTTGCTACAGTTAAGTTTAATATAGAGATTAATAAGGAAAAGTATATTTTGGATGTCATCAGTAGACATCAATATTAGCATAAAATGCTAATAATAATAGTTTGTGTATATAAACACACACTTTACAAATAATTCCCTTTTTTAAAAAAAAGATATACCCTGGCCTTTGTGGCTCAGCTGTTTGGGTGTCATCCCATAGGCCAAAAGGTTGCTGGTTCATTCCCACATGCCTGGGTTGCAGGCTTGTCATCTGGATGCACACAAAAGGCAACCAATCAATGTTTCTCACTCACATCGATGTTTTTCTCCCTCCCTTCCCCCTCTCTAAAATAAAAATAAATAAATAGGATATAAAGTAATGCTTTTACCACTATGCCTTCTTAATGCAGAATTATTTCTTTAACAATAAGTCAGATTAAAAAACCCCTCTTCCTAACAGAAAAGTGTGTGAGCATAAGCATACATGAACATATGTGTGTGTGTGTATGTGTGTGTGTGTGCACAAACAGGCATACCTCAGAGATATTGGAGATACTGCAGGTTCGGTTCCCACCATAATAAAGCAAGTGCTACAATAAAGCAAGTTGCAATCTTACTGTTGGTGGATGTTTTTGCCTTCAATTTGTAAAAAACACAACATCTGTGATGTGCCACAAAGCAAAGCACAATAAAATAAGAAATGCCTATACACACTCATTTCAAATCAGTGTATTATCTTATAGTACATCCATAACGAACTTTACTAAGGGAGCCTAAACATAACAAGGACCTGTCTTATTATTTTAAATTAAGCAACAACAAAAATGGGCTTTGGAACCATACAGAACCGAGTTCAAATCCTGGCTCCACCATTTACAATTCAGGAGACCTGAGATAAATGAGGGACCACATTATGAGGTGATTTCCTCCATGGTAAATTGAAGAGTTACTCCTCATAGAGTTGCAGTGTGAATTAGTGAAATGAAAACACCTAGCATACACCATGCAAATCCTGGGCATTCAATTATACATTTGATTCCATTCCCTATAATCCAAAAATGAGTGATTTATGCAAAAATAGCTTCCTAAGCTATACAGGGTATTGTGATTAATAAATAAATGACTATAGTTAATAATATAAAAAAGTATAATTTTAAATTAAACAGGAATTTTGATATCCTAACTATAATCTTTCAATCCAGTGCTAAAAAGCAGTGCTAAACCTAAAGCAGACCATAAACAGGATTATGAAAAGATAATATATCACTCTCAGAAGAAACAAATGTCTCAAGAGTTTGTTTTTAATCACTCATAAGCCTTAGATAGTACAGCAAAATAAAGGTAAACAAAGGGAACCACCTAACTTAACACCGGAAATATAAATTGTTAAGCTATCCCATTCCCTTTTCCCCATTCTGCTGCCAGAAAATAAAGCCCTTAAATTACAGGCCCCTAATCAATGCACATTACCAATTCTAATGTTTAAATTTGCCAGTGTTCCTAAACAGAAAAAAGTTCAAATATAAGGAAGAAAAGCCAGGAGTAGCAATAAACCCTGAGTAGATTAAATACTGGAATCCAAATAAGATTCAATCAACTTTAAAGAAAGACCAGAGGCAACAAGAATTCACACAAGTTCAGTCCATCCTGCGCTATCCTGCTTGTGCTGTGGCTCCAGCTTGTCCTTGCTCACCTGTACCTTGCACTTGGCAGCCATCCTCCCTTCCCTGCCTGCTGTGTCCACAAGCCCCAGCACCAGATATGAACACAGCCTTGCAGAAGCTACTTGACCAGTTCCCACAATTACATAAGGGTTACATCTCTGCAACAAATCTCTTATGTATATGTGCATATATATGTATATGTATATGCACACACACACACACACACACACACAAAGGGATCTGTAACAGGCATGTGACTTTATGTAATTGTAGGAGCTGGGAATATAAATGCTCATGTTTCTCTGATCGAACCCTGACTGATACAACACATACTTAAAATGTATTGATACTTCTCTTTTCCCTAGACATATCAAATCTCTTTGCTCTCTTTAACACAGAAAGGGAAAAGGTAAAAATAATTTTAATATACCTCTCTGAGTCAGGTTATTAGGTCATAATTAAAAGCCATTATCATGGTGACATTATAGGATAAAGCATACTCAAAAGCAATTTTCCACATCTTTCTTGTTACAAGAAACTCTATTTAATACAGGTGTCAGAGGCCTACTTGCCTCCTGGGAGGCTGAGCCCTCCTCAGCCTTAGGAAATACACCTTGATTAACCTAAGCCAATCACAGTAATTTCTTTTTCTTGATGGTGGTTGGGTTAGGAATGGGCATGTCACATAACTTTAGCCAGTAAGATGATCAGGGAAGTCTGTTGGGAGCAAGGAGGCATTAAGAAGTTTTTCTGCCTCCTTCTTGAAAGGGGACATGAGGATGATAAGGAATCATGTCTTTAGATGTTACTTCCATCTTTAGATGTTTCTGTGTGAAGAGATGGTGTCTGGAGTCGCTATAGCCTGTGGTAGCGGAGTAATCACCCGCAAAGATGTCCACAGCCTAATCCTCAGAACGTGGAGATATGTTAGGTTACATGGCAATGGGGAATTAAGATTGCTAATCAGCTGATCTTAAAATAGATTACCCTGGTTTATCCAGATGGGCACAATGTAATCACAAGAGTCCTTAAAAATGAGTGAGGCAGAAGCAGTGGGTCAGATAGAGATGTGGCTGTGAAAGAAAGGCACAGACAGGTGGCTTTGAAGCGGTGGAAGAGGAGCACATGCCAAGAAATGTGGGCAGCCTCTAGTTGCTAGCAATCCAGGGAAGTGGATTCCCCAAGAGCCTCAAAAAGGGAATGCAACACTGCTGACACCTAGATTTTAGTCAGATGACATTCCTGTGGGACATCTGACCGATAAAACTGGAAGGTAATAAATTTGTGTTGTTTTAAGCCACAAAACTTGTGCTAATTTGTTTTAGCAGCAATAAGGAACTAATATACCCCATTTTACTACAATCCTGATACACTTGAATTTAAAAAATCAATGGCAGGATTAGAGGGTAGGAGAGATCTGGCTTCACCCTGGAGTCTTAGGTGGCCCAAACTTAGTGTGTTCAAATTAAAGCAAATACAGACCACATTACCATCCCAGTGTAACACTCTCACTAAGCTCTGCACTTACAGGTTGCTGTGTCCAGTGCTGAGCATCATGTTTGAAAGGAAACACTTGCAACTGGAGTGTTCATGTGATACTGCAAGAACAGCCAAGAACAGCCAAGAACCCAGAGCATGTTCACCTTAGAGAGAACTCGAAGGAAGGTGGTAACACCTGCAAACCTAAAGAAGTTGTCAGTGTAAGTGGGAATGAGACTGTGTCCTCCACAGGATAGATTAGAATCCATGGTTAGAAACAGAGGAATCAAGCTTCATCACAATATATGAAAGAGCTTTTGATCACTCAGAGATGACCCCTGTTAGAGGGTGTTGCCCTTGAACGAAGAGCATTTGATGTCACTGGCAGACATTCCTAGATAGACTGGTTATCAATTCTCTCCTAAAATCCCTTCTAAATTTAAGGCTATGTTGATTTATTTTTTAAATAAGAGTTTAGAAATTTAGAGAGTAGCACAGTGCCTACTATCTAGTAAGCACTCAATGAATATTCGTTGAATGATTGAGTGAGGTGGGCTTAGAGATATAGATCACAGAAGGCAAAATTCATCTACTTCAGAGCTTGTCTCTAATGGTGATGCTTTGATAGGCATTTCTGGCCTTTAGAAACAGGCCTAACAACACTATCAGCCCTGTTATAACTAATAAGTACTTTGTATCCAGGCAATACAATCGCTTCTTCTCACCCTAGGTCCCTCCGTAATTCACAGAGAGCAGCAGAATTTATTTTGTTATTCCTCGGGGTGGTTTCAAACCAGTGGTAACATTGTTTCTAGCTATTCATCATTCCAAGCAATCCTTCAGTGAAGACAACACAATGGATTGCTTAACAAAGAGTAGTATTTGGTGGTGATGAGGTTGAATAGTATCTTTGTATTTGCCCCAATGTTAGAACACTTTTCAAGACTACCATCTGGGCTAAACCAAATGACAATGATTATTTCTTGGCTGGCCCAGTCTTTGTGCTTATTTTGACCTTTTGGTTTCTCTGAAATCCAAGACTTATCTGACTCAGAACAAAAATAAGTAGTTACCAGTATTTACTACAAAGGCCTTGGAGGTTTGGTTGGTTGGTTGGGTTTTGTTGTTGTCTGGGGTCCAGGCAAATACATTTAATTCCCTTCAATTAAATGCTACATTGCTCTTTCCTCTTTCTCTTTAAAAATGCAGATAGCTCTATTTCAGAGTGAGAGTAATAATATCACACATTAGCTGTTTTCTTCACCCTGCAGGGACTGGGGCATCAGAGCTCTGAGCACTGCAAGAGGGAAGAGGGAAAAGATCAGAAAGTGGGAAAACAAAGAAACACGACCCCACTCAGAACCACAAGGTGGTAGAGGCATCTCCTGTGGTGTCACAGCTTGCTGAGGAACAAATTTTAGAACATTTGGCTGATGAAAAAATTTTAGAAACTCATTGAGTAAGCTCTCCTTAACTGTCTGCTTCCCTGATAATGGTGGGTCTTGGTCCTGGAGCCATTTTGTATAGTGTGACTCCAATTGGACCAACAGTTGAAATCTAAGCTGTACCAACCAGAGTTCACTTACCAACATTTGAATTGAAATAGCGAGGAAGGAAGAAGGGAAGGGCTGAGACACAGACTGGCTAGTCTCTTAGGACGCCTCATCCAGTTACCATGAATGTAGCCTTGGGGCCTGTGGGTTGGCCATCTTGTACTTGCAGTGGACATCAAAGGGGCAGGGGAAACAGGCCTATGCACAGAATGAAGCAGCCATGCCGAGGGGCCTCAATGAAAGTATCAGAGTGGTGTGCCATGCCTAATTTCTAGGTCTTCCAGAGGCCTGGCTGCACTCTTGCTCAGGATTACTTGAGTCACCCTGTTGTCTTGCCAGTAATTTTTTCCTTAGCTAATATTAATTGGAACCTGTTACTTGCCACCAAAAAGTCAAAATAATACACACCTGTGGTGGTTTTTTAACATGTCAATTTGGCTAAGCAGGACTGCACTTTTCAGAATTCCCTATCCTATATATTTCAGATGAGGGCTGGCTACAAGAAAGATTCCTGTAGGAGGTTTGGTGGGCAGAAATGATGCAGCAGCAACTTGTAGCTCACGTAGGCTGCAGCTTATCTTTGCTGGCTCACTTCAGCGGGCCTGCAACTTGTTCTGCTTTTGCCTTGATCTTCCTTCAGCTTCTCCAACTCCTGGGTCAGATGTGTGTGTTTAGCTCGTTGATGAAGAATTCTAAAACGTTATTTTTATCCACGTATTTCATCCTGTTGTTACCAGGCCCATCTTCCCAACCAATCAAGGTCATTTTGATTATCTGTCATTTTGTACATTAGCTACCTAAGCTTCATTATAGCTACAATCTTACCCTGGCTGTCCTCCCCGTACCTTTCTCATTAATACTCCTCTGAGCCCTTCTATCTTCTAGAAATCTATTAAGGACATTGGGCAAGAATGGAAGAAGATCTAATATAGTAATGTGCTCTCCTTCCTGATACATTTAAATAAGGGCTTCTGAACATAATGGTAGCCCCCAAAAATGACTTTTGCAGAAATGGAAATTTCAGTCCCCAAATCAGTCTTGGGAAAGAGATATTTTAAGGTCAAAGGGGGCCTTAAGAAAAGTGGCTGCCTAGTCTGGCTACTCTTGTGGCAGGGTTTGGCCACCACACCAGAAAACAGGAAACTCCAGCTTCTCCTATCTTTTACTCATGACAAACATTCCTAACCCTTTTCTCAGGGAAGAATCACTAGATCAGAGAAAGTGTCTGACTTATTTCCAGCCTTACCTCCCTATTTTGCATGTGCCTAGCACAAGTACGTAGTCAAATATTGCTGTTCTTTGTAGCATTAGTTTGCATAAGGTCCACTTTGACACTGAAAACTGAGGAAATAGTAGCCAACCCTAAAATCAAGCACAAACACCACCATCCAAGTCCACAGCAGTGGACATTTCCAGCACTGACTCATAACAACATTTGAGAGTAATAAAGGAAGGGAAGAAAGGAAAGATGGTGATATATTTATTCCTTTTATCAAACCCAAAACTTCTATTCAAAATTAGAAGTTAGTCGATATATTATTATCATTAAGTTCTTTTAATTGAGTCCTTGAAAGTAATTTAAACTAAAGTGTACCACCTGAGAAACGTGTACATATTATGTTAACTGTTTAAGAAAGAAGAGGAGAATATGAGATAGGTAGTCACTGACAAATAAAGATAGATACCAAAATATAGAAAATTGCTCTCTATAGAGAGAGGAAATAAATAAAGTAGACAGAACAAGGATAAAAGCTACATGTTTTGCATATACTTTTGTTGATTTGACTGTGGAACCCTGTAAATATTTTACATCATTATTAAACAAAATTAAATTTTAAAAAGCAATCCTTTTATGCTGAGTCCATACTCAAAAGCTATATACTCAGGATGTCTGGTTAAGATGGTGGAATAGGTAAACACAGCTCACCTCCTTGCACAACCACGTCAAAATTACAACTAAGTTATAGAAAAACCATCACTTAGACACATCAGAAATTGAGTTGAAAAGAAATCTGACAACTATGGAATTAAAGAAACCACATACATCCAGACTGATAGGAAGGGTGGAGACACGGAATGGGCTGGTCCCAAATCCATGTGTGATGGATAAAAATTCGTGCTCTCCTTACTCCAGCCCCATACCAGGACCCCAAACCCAGGGTTCCAGTGCCAGGAAGATAAATCCCCATAACTTCTGGCTGCAAAACCCAGCAGGGATTGAGTCAGTGGAATAAAATGTGGGAGTCCCAAGCAGTTTCTCTTAAAGAACCCACACATGGACTTACTCAGACTTACTCCCTCTGAGCTCCAGCACTTGGGTAGCAGCTTAAAAGGCATCAGTGGAATAGGGGGAGGAACTGAATTGTCTGGCAAAAAGGAAAAAGCTGGATAGCTTTCTCCCAGACAGAAAGGTAGGTAGAGGTCAATGTCCCTTTTCTGAACCCAGCCCCACCAGAGAGCCAAAGAGCCAGCAGGCAGGTGCCACATCTGAGACTTCACCAACCTGGTTAACACTGTTTGTCCCACCCTAAATATCCCCTTAGACTCCATCCCACTCAACTTACAGCTGTTAACAGTGGTTTTTCCATATGAATGGCTGGTCTTGGCTTCTGCTTCACAACTTCCAAAATCCTTTCAAACAAGAAAACAGCCAGCCTCAGTGACCACCCCCTATCCCCCACACCTCTTGCTAAGTGGCCTCAGGTATGGCACTAGCAGCAGCCAGCCTACACTCACAGCTTGGCTTCACCTAGGAATCTCCAAGCCCAGCAAAAATAGCACCCATCTCAGATTGTTTTATGGCTCAGGCAGTGTGGCCCCAGGCAAAACACAGGTGGGAGCTGACCTTGGCCTCCTCCACCCCAGGGCCTACACACCCAGTGGATAGCTACAGACCATGTCTGAGCACAACCACTATGCCCGTGCACAGCTGACCCTCCACAGAGGGCAGAGGTTGATGGTCAGTAGTCACAGCTAGTCCTTGCAGCTGACCTGCGTAAATCCCTCCCACTGATCTGCCAACAGCAACCAAAGCTCAACTAGCAGAGGTGGATGAACTCAGCCCACACAAAGGGCATGCCTCGAGTACCCAGACAGGGTGATAGGGGAGGTGGTGCCACTCAACCCTACAGGACACCTACTACATTAGACCATGCTGCCAAGACAGGGAGTAATAGCAGCTCCACCTAATACATAGAAACAAACAGAGGGAGGTTGCCAAATGGAGGAGACAAAGATGCATGGCCCAGATGAAAGAACAGGCCAAAACTCTACAAGACCTACTAAACAAAATGAACATAAGCAATCTATCAGATGCAGAATTCAAAACACTGATTATAAGAATGCTCAAGGAACTTAGTGAGGATCTCAACAGCAAAGAAAAGATCCAGTCAGAAATGAAGGATATACTAACTGAAATAAAGAACAATTTACAGGGAAACAACGGTAGAGTGGAGGAAGTCAAGAATCAAATCAATGATTTGGAACATAAGGAAGCAAAAAACAACCAATCAGAACAACAAGAAAAAAAATACAAAAAAAAAAATGAGGACAATATAGGCAGCCTCTGGGACAACTTCAAGAGGTCCAACATTCACATCATAGGGGCACCAAAGGAGAAGAGAAAATGCAAGAAACTGGAAATCTATTTGAAAAAATAATGGAAGAAAATTTCCCTAATTTGGTGAAGGAAATAGATATGCAAGTCCAACAAGCACAGAGAGTCCCAAATAAGATGGATGCAAAGAGGCCCACTCCAAGACACATCATAATTAAAATGCCAAAGATTAAAGAGAAAGAGAGAATCTTGAAAGTAGTAAAAGAAAAGAAGTTAGTTACCTACAGGGAAGTTCCCATAAGATTGTCAGCTGATTTCTCAAAAGAAACTTTGTAGGCCAGAAGGGATTGGTCAGAAATATTCAAAGTCATAAAAAGCATAGACCAACAGACAAGATTCCTCTACCCAGCAAAGCTCTCATTTAGAATCAAAGGCCAGATAAAGAGCTTCCCAAACAAGAAAAAAACCAAAGGAGTTCATCATCACCAAACCATTATTATATGAAATGTTAAAAGGACTTATTTAAGAAAAGTAAGATCAAAACTATGAACCATATAACAGGAAAAAATACATGTCTATCAACAATTGAATGTAAAAAACAAACAAAGCAAACAAGAAGAACAGAGACAGAATAACGGCTACAAAGAGTGTTCTGATGGTCGTCAGGTCGAACAGAGTTGTTGGGGAATGGGTGAAGAGGTGAGGGGATTAAGAAGTACAAATAGGTAGTTATAGAATAGCCATGTGATGTAAAGCACAGCATAGGAAAAGGAGTAGCCAAAGAACTTATGTATGGCCCCTGGATGTGAACAACGGTGTGGGGATTGCATGAGGGACTAGGGGGTGCTGGGTGGAGAGGGGCATTGGGGCAAAAAATGGGACAACCATAATAGCATAATCAATAAAATATAATTTCTAAAAAGTTATATACTGTATTATTCCATTTATATGACATTCTGTGTAAAATCAAAATGATAGGGACAGAAAATAGACTGTAGTTGCTAGGAACTAGAGTGGAGTTTGACTACAAAGGGGCTTGGGCAACTTGGGGGTGATGAAACTCTTCTATATATTGGTTCTAGTTCAGGGTACATGATTTTAAGCTTTTGAAAAATCCAAAGAGCTATACATTAAAAAGGATGAATTTTACAGCATGTAATTATATCTTAATAAAAGAAGTATTTTTAATCCTTTTTTTTTTAAAAACTCAATATATGTCCAGTTGGTGGTAAAACCACCAGAAGCAAATCATTCCAAATAACGTTAAAGCGCAGTAATTTGTCGGATCATTCTTTCAGATATATACTCTCATAAAAAGACGTGCAAACAATTTTAAACTTTTCAATTAATCATATTGTTGGGAGTAGCATTTGTAATGCTGCTCTCAGACTATTGTGTGTTTAGTGTGGGATAAGGTTAATGAGTAATTATATTGGTGATAAGAACAGTATTTGATATATAAAAAAGAGACATAAATGTAAAATCTATGATATTGAGTTAAAATGCTATTTTTTGCATTACAAGTATCAGTATGAATTCATAATTTATCTTAAAAAATATTTCCTACATCTCTGTACTGAAAAGACATAGAAATAATGACCAAGCCAGAAACAATAAGCACCCGTAGCACCCACGTAGTGATCTCAAACACAAAAAAACAAAACAAAAAAACCCTCTCAGGGCTTCTCACAGAAATGGCAAATTCAAGTATAGAGCAGGAAATATAAAAGATAAGCCCACAACTGCTAATTACACTATAAAGTAAAGAAGTCATCAAACACTACTAGAATTGTATCCAGAGCACCCAGGAGCCAACTTGAATGTTATAGCTGGCCAAATATGGAAAAAATGTAGGCACCAATAAGGATAATACTTGCAATGTATTGGAATATATCACATGTGTTTAAATCCATAAGTTCATAATGGTACTAACAAGGACTGGTCATCATTGGAGCATGCTAGGGAACCACTCCATATTTTTGAGCTGATCAAAAAGGGAAATAATCAAGCACCTTTCTTGCCTTTACCTTATGAATCCTTGCCTTTCCCTCAGAGAATCCTAATGGATGTTGAGGGGAAGGTTTTCTCTAAGATGGAAGTATTCCAGCTAATAAAGGAAAAATTAAAAACAAAACCACCCTATGGAATGACTTATGAATTAATGGATCTAGAAAATAATCATCAATGGTTGCTAACATCTCCAAAAAGGAGAATACCATTTACATACTTCCTGGAGGAGTACTCAGCACAGCAACCTATGAAGTATTTAATCTAATCAAACACTAAAATTAACCATAATTTATAGGAAAAACAGAGTGCAGAGAAATATATTCATCAACACCATGAAGAGGCAATCAGCAAAATACAGACTGTGGAAAACTCCTGATTGCTTCAACAATAAAAAGTAGATTTCAAGGATGGGAGAAAGATATGTAAGTGAAACCACAGATTAAAAGATATTTAAGAAATGCAGTCTCGATGATTAAACCTCATTTAGGCCCTGACCAGGCAGCTCAGTTGGTTACAGCATTGTCCCATGTGGGTTAAATCCCTGGTGAAGGCACATACAAGAATCAACTAATGAATGCATAAATAGACGGAACAACAAATTGCTGTTTCTCTCTCCTTCTCTCTTCCTTCCTCTCTCTCCCTAAAACCAGGGAAGAAAAATTTAAGGAGAAAACAAACTTCTTTGGAGCCTAATAAAGTGCTATATATAATCAGTCAAGGAAATACATAACATTTACATATTAGGTAATATTTAATACTATTGTTAGTTTTATTAATTATTGTAATATTAATTCTAGGTATGATAATGGTGTTGTGATTATGTTTATTTGAAAAAGAAAGCTTGTATGTTAATATGGATATCTTTACAGATCAAAGGACTATATAAGATTTGTTTCAAAAAGTTGTTGGGGGGCCTTGGCCACGTGGGTCAGTTGGTTGGAGTGCTGTCACAATGCCCCAAGGTTATAGGTTTGGTATCTGGCCAGGGCACATACAGGAATCAACCAATGGTATAAATAAGTGGAACAACAAGTCAATGTTTCTCTCTCTGTATCACTCTCACTCTCTCTAATCCCATTTCTCTCTAAAATCAATAAATAAAAAAAATAAATTAAAGGAAATTTGTTGGAGGGCAGGGAAGGAAGTAGGTAGGGTCTAGAAGAAACAAGATTGTTCATGAGTTGATAATTTTTCAAGCTAGGTAATGGATAAGTAGGGCTTCATTAAACTTGTATTTTAAAAAAATATTTTACTGGGAATCCAAGATGGCAGAGGAGTAAATAAAAGCTTCACAAACCTTGTCCCAGGACCAAACTGGAATTATTACAAAATTGTAGAGAAATCATTCTGAATAACCAACTGAGCACTAGCTGGAGAGAAGTTTTATAACCAAGAACAGACAGAAGAAACCACTTCACCACAACATGACTGGTAGGTAGTACAGAGGAGCGATAGGCCTGGCTGGACTCCCACAGGCAGCAGCTGATGTTCCAGAGGGATAGTTAAGTGGCCAGGGGATACCCCTGAGAAGCATGGGGTCTAAACCCCAAGCTGGGCTCCCCAGTCTACAGCATTAGAGCCAGGAAAGGAACCCAGATAACATCCAGCTGTAAAAGCAGCAGAGTGGGCTGAAGACACAGAAAGACTCTTAAAGGGCTCACAAAATTCCATTTGCAGCCACTTACCCTGGACTCCATCAGAGGAAGTGGGGCAGAATGGACTAGAGGTGCATTAGGTGAATCTGGGGCTGATGTCTCTGGGGAGAGAACTGAAGGAACAGCCACCAGGATCCCTGTGCTGCATCAATCCCCACATGGCAGAGGCCATCTTTCTAAGGCAGAACACTCCCCTCCAAGTGGCATCAGCCTGAGGGGAAGCAATAGCTCTGCCCACAGGAATTACTCTGCCCCACCCTGTGGGGCTTAAGCCAAGATGCAGAGGAGTCTAGCTGAAGGTTATCTCAGCGATTATGATTAACAAGTAAGGCAGATCTCTGCAAGCTCTGAGACTTTAGCTGACCCTCCCTCAGGACCCATGCTGGAAAAAGCAGACTTGGTGTGCTGCCTTGTTCTTTCTGCACACACTGATGCCCAGCAAAGGGAGCCATAAGCTGTGGATCACTGATAGCTCCAAACGGGTTGCCCAGGGCCAGTCATAGGCAACATCTAACATAGGTCTAAACCTGAGTCTTTGCAGGTCTGCCTAATAAATACAAATGAGGAGTGATCGAGATGATGGAGGAATGAATGGAAGTAATGCTGACCTCCTCCCAGGACCAATCTGAAATTACAAATAAATTGTGGAGAAATCACATGGAACAAACAACTGAAAAAGAGCAAGAAGCCTTATAACCTTGGACGGACAAAAGAATTAGCTTCAGCACAACATGACTGGTCAGGAGTGCAGCAGTGACACAAGAAGGCTGGCTGGGTACCCTCAGGTGGCAACGCCAAAGGGATATTAAAGCAGCCAGTTGGATCGCCCTGAGAAGAGCGGGGTCTAAACCATAAGCAGGGATCCCCAGCCTATAGCACCAGAGCCCAAAAAGGACACAGATAACAGCCAGTTACAAAAAGCAGCAGGGTTGCTCTCTGACGGAGATGGCAGCTGGAGACTGAAAGAGCCATTTAAAGGGACAATGCATAAATTTTCATTTGCAGCCACTTACCCTGGGCTCTGGCAAAGGTGGGGACAGAGTGGGCTAAAGATGCCTGAGGAGAGACTAGGGAAGGAGACTTTGGGGAGAAAACTGAGAAAGTAGCCTCTGGGATCCCGGTGCTCAGTCATCCCCCATGAAGCAGCGGCCATCTTGTTTAGGTATACTACTTCCCTGAGCAGAGGCAGTCTGAGAGGAAACAATAGCTCCACCCCCAGGAGGGACTCTGCCCTGTCCCTGTGGTGCTTAAGCCTGACTGCTGAGCACAGAGTGACTAGATTAACAACTGAAGGAGACAGCCACAGACAGTAGATTCCAGGAAGTCTTAAATAGACTGCCTAAAATCAGAGAGGGTCAACATCTGACATCAACAGAGGTGGGTCCAGAAAGAAAAAATAGTGATAAATACTAGAGGCTATCTAGATGGAATCCACTGTTGTCTTCTCCATGATTTGCCATACTTTCTTTACTACAAAGCTTTTTAACATTCATTGCTTATCCAACAAGTTGGTGCATATTAAGTCACTAGATTTTATACTATAGTTTATTTCTCTCTTTTCAATAATAGTCTTAATCTCTTTACAGTCTTATTAATACTGGTCATTTGTTCTTGATAGTGGGATTTCAGGGAGGAGATATTTTTGCGGTCATGGGTTTGTTTCCTGGGCTTTGTGGATTTGCTCTGGCAGCCTAAAAATGGGAAGACAAAGAAACAACACCCAATCAAAAGGAAAGGAGGAATCCTCAGAAAGACTACTAAATGAAATAGGGTCAAGTAAACTCTCAGATATTGTGTTCAAAACAATGGTTATAAGGAAGCTCAGTGAACTCACTGAGCTCCATGAGAATTACCAAAAACTACAGGGAAATTATGAGGAACTTACTGCGAACTATATCAGCATGAAAAAGGACATAGAAACTATTAACAAAAACAAAGAGAAAATGAAGAATACAATTTCCAAATTGAAGAACGCAGTAGAAGGAATTAAAACCAGATGAGATGAAGAAGAGGATCAAATCAGTGAACTGGAGGACATGGTAGAAAAAAACTCCCAGAAAGAGCAATAAAATGAAAAAAAGACTCAAAAATAACAAACAGGGGTTAAGGGAAATGCAGGACAACATGAAATGTAATAATATCCATATAATGGGAATACCAGAAGGAGAAGAAGAGGAGCAAGGGATAGAAAACCTGTTTGAAAAAGTAATAGTGGAAAACTTCCCTAAATTGAGGAGAGAAGAAGTCACACAAGTCCAGAAAGCACATAGGGTCCCAATCAAGAGGAAGCCGAAGAGACCCACTCTAAGATACATCATAATTAAAAAGGCAGATATCAAGGACAAAGAGAGAATCTTAAAGTCAGCAAGGGAGAAACAGGAAGTAACATACAAGGGAGCACCAATAAGGCTAGCAGCTGACTTCTCCACAGAAACACTACAAGCCAGAAGGGAATGTCAAGAAATATTCCAAGTACTGAAAATCAAAGGCCTGCAACCAAGACTGCTCTACCCAGGAAGGCTCTCAATTAAAATGGAAGGCAAAACAAGGAGATTCCCAGACAAAAGAAGGCTAAAAGAATACACCTCTACCAAATCAGCATTGCAAGATGTGCTAAAGGGACTGCTTTAAGAAGATGAAGAATAAGGGTGAGAGAGAGAGGAACACAAGTACAAAGGGGAAAAAATGAATAATTACCTATTAATAATAGCTTTAAATGTAAATGGATTAAATGCTCCAACTAAAAGACACAGAGTAGCTGAATGGATAAGAAAACATGGCACGCACATATGCTGCCTACAAGAGACCCACCTCAGAAAAAAAGACCTACACAGACAGAAAGTAAACGGTTGGAAAAAACTATTCCAAGCAAATGGACAGAAAAAAAAAGTTGGGCTAGCAATACTTATATCAGACAAAATAGACTTCAAAACAAAGGCCATAAACAGAGACACACAAGGATACTTCATAATACTTAAAGGAAGAATCCATCAAGAAGACATAAACATTATAAACCTATATGCACCCAACATAGGAGCACCCGAATATATAAGAAATATCCTGGAGGACTTCAAGAAGACACAGACAGCAACACACTTATAGTAGGGGATTTTAATACCCCACTGTCAAAAACGGATAGATCATCCAAACAAAATATCAACAAGGATATTGTGGAACTCAATGACGCCTTAGATCAAATGGACCTAACTGATATACATAGAACCTTTCATCCCAAAGAAGTAAAATATACATTCTTTTCAAATGTACATGGAACATTTTCAAAGATAGACCACATGATAGGTCACAAAACAAGCCTCAAAAAATTTAAGAAAATTGAAATCATATCAAGCATTTTCTCAGACCAGAAGGGCTTAAAACTAGAAACCAACCTCAAGGAAAAAACTCAAAAACATTCAAACACATGGAGACTGAATATCATGCTATTAAACACTGAATGGGTCAATAATGAGATCAAAGAAGAAATCAAAAAGTTTCTGGAAACAAATGAAAATGAACACACAACAGTCCAAAACCTATGGGACACAGTGAAGGCAGTCCAGAGAGTGAAGTTCATAGCAATACAGGCCGACATAAAAAAGACAGAAACATTTCAAATAAACAACCTAGCCTTTCCTCTACAAGGACTGGAGAAACAACAACAAACAAAGCCCAGAGCGAGTAGAAGAGAGGAAATAATCAAGATCAGAGAAGAACTGAATGACATAGAGACTAAAAGAACAATCCAAAGGATCAATAAATCCAGGAGCTGCTTCTCTGAAAAAGTCAACAAAATCAACAAGCCTTTAAGCAGACTTATCAAGGAAAAAAGGGAGAGGAGACAAATAAATAAAATCAGAAAGAGGAGAAATTACAACCAATACCACAGAAATACAAAGGACTGTGAGATATTACTATGAATGACTATATGCCAAGAAATTTGAAAACCTACATGAAATGGATAAATTTCTACAAAAATATAATCTTCCAAAACTGAATGAAGAAGAAGCAGAAAGCCTGAACAGACTGATAACAGCTGGTGAAATTGAAGTAGTAATCAAAATACTCTAGGCACACAAAAGCACTGGACCAGATGGTTTCACAGGAGAATTTTACAGAACATTTAAGGAAGAGCTAACCCCTGTCCTTCTCCAACTATTCCAAAAAATCCTAGAAGACGAAAGAGTCCCAAACTCTTTTTATGATGCCAGCAACATCCTAATCCCAAAACCAGATAAAGACACAACAAAGAAAATTACAGGCCAATAGTACTGATGAACATAGATGCCAAAATCCTTGACAAAATATTGGCAAACTGCATCCAGCAATATACTGAAAAGATCATACGCCATGGTCAAGTGGGATTCATCCCAGGGATGCAAGGATGGTACAATGCTCTCAAATCAATAAATGTAATACATCACATAAACGAAAAGAAAGACAAAAATTACATGATCATATCAACAGATGCGGAAAAAGCATTTGATAAGGTACAGCCCTCATTTGTGATAAAAACACTCAGGAAAGTGGGAATGAAGGGGGCACACCTCAACATAATAAAGGCTATATATGAGAAACCTACCTCCAACATAATACTGAATGGGAAAAAACTAAAAGCTTCCCCACTAAGACTGGGAACAAGACAAGGATATCTGCTTTCACCACTTCTATTCAACATAGTATTAGAAGTCCTAGCCACAGCCATCAGACAAGAAAAAGAAATAAAAGGCATCCAAATTGGAAAGCAGGAAGTAAAATTGTCATTGTTTGCAGATGACATGATAGTGTACATAGAAAGCCCTTTTGACTCCACTGAAAAACTACTCTACCTAGTAAGTGAATTTGAGAAAACAGCAGGATACAAAATCAATATTCAGAAATCAAAGGCATTTTTGTACACCAACAATGAAATATCAGAATCAAAAATCAGGGGAAAAGTTCCATTTACTATAGAAAGAAGAAAAATAAAGTACCTACCAATAAACTTAACCAAGGGAGTTAAAGACCTGTACTCAAAAACTACACAACATTGAAGAAAGAAATTAAGGAAGGCACAAATAAATGGAAGCATATACTGTGTTCATCAATTAGAAGAATTAACATCATCAAAATATCCATACTACCCAAAGCAATGTATAGGTTTAACACAATCCCTATTAAAATATCAGTGACATATTTCAGATACAGAACAAACATTTCAAAAATTTATATGGAATCAAAAAAGACCCCAAATAACTGCAGCAATTTTGAGAAAGAAGAACAAAATAGGAGAGATCACAATACCTGGCATCAAACTATATTATAAGGCCGCTGTAATCCAAACCATCTGGCCCTGCCATAAGAACAGACACCTAGATCAATGGAACAGAATAGAGAGCCCAGAAATAAACCCATGTCTCTGTGGTCAATTAATATTCAACAAAGGGGACAGAGGCATAAAATGGAGTAAAAATAGCCTCTTCAACAAATGGCGTTCAGAGATCTGGACAGCTACATGCAAAAAAAAAAAAATGAAATTCAACCACCAACTTAAACCACACACAAAAATAAACTAGAGATGGATAAAAGACTTAAATATAAGTCGTGACACCATAAAAGTCCTAGAGGAGAATATAGACAAGAAAATCTCAGATATTCCACGCAGCAGTATTTTCACTGATATATCCCTTAGAGTAAGGGACATAGAGGAAACAATAAACAAATGGGACTTCATCAAAATAAAAAGTTTCTGCATGGCTAAATAAAACATCAGCAAAATGAAAAAGGAACCGTATGGGAAAATATATTTGCCAGTGATACCTCAGACAACCGTTTAGTCTCCAAAATATATAAAGAACTCACACAACTCCACTCCAGGATGACCAACAACCCAATTAAAAAATGAGCAGAGGACCTGAACAGACACGTCTCCAAAGAGGACATACACAGGGCCCAGAGACATATGAAAGGGTGTTCAACATCACTAGCCATCAGAGAGATGTAAATTAAAACCACAATGAGATACCACTTCACACCAGCCAGAATGGCTATCATCGATAAATCAACAAACAACAAGTGCCAGCGAGGATGTGGAGAAAAGAGAACCCTAGTACACTGTTGGTGGGAATGCAGACTGGTACAGTCACCGTGGAAAACAGTTTGGAATTTCCTCAAAAAACTAAAAGTGGAACTACCTTTTGACCCAGCAATTCCACTGTTGGGATTATACCCTTAGAATCTGGAAAAACCAATTCAAAAGAACATATGCACCCCAATGTTCATAGCCTCACTATTTATAATAGCCAAAAATTGGAAACAACCTAAATGCCCTACAGTAAATGAGTAGATCAAAAGCTGTGGTACATTTACACAATGGAATACTACGCAGCAGAAAGAAAGAAAGAGCACTACCCTTTGCAACGGCATGGATGGAAATGGAGAGCATTATGCTAAGTGAAATAAGTCAGGCGGTGAAAGATATATGATCTCACCTATAAGTGGAAACTAATCAACAAAATAAACAAGCAAGCAAAATATAACCAGCAACATTGAAATAAAAAACAAACTGGCAGTAACAAGAGGGGAGGAGGGAGCAGGATAACAGGGGAAAAGGAGGGCAAGGGTCATCAAGGAACATGCATAAAGGACCCATCAACAAAGCCAAAGTGGGGAAGGATTGAGGGTGGGAGGTGGGGATGTGTGACAGTGGGGAAAGTGGTGGAGGGAAAATATTGACCAAAACAAATAGACAGGGGGCGTCTAAGAATAGTATCAGAAATTGAGAAGCCAAAGAACTAATATGTACAACCCATTAACATGAACTAAGAGGTGTGGGGATGATGGGATCGGGTGCCAGGTGGAGGGGATAAAGGGGAGAAAAAAATGGGACAGCTATAATGCAAAATCAATAAAATATACCCCCTCAAAAAAAAAAAGGAAAGAAAGAAAGAAAGAAACACAAAGAGGCAGCCAAAATGGAAAGACAAAGGAACAGGCCCCAAATGAAAGAACAAGAGAATCCTCCAAAAGAATATCTAAATGAAAGGGAGGCAAGCAATATCTCAGATACAGAGTTTATGTAATCATGATAAGGATACTCAATAGCATGAAAAAAGACACAGAAACAATAAAAACGGACCAGTCAGAAAGAAAGTATGCAATATCTGAAATAAATAATACACTGGAAGAAATGCAGTAGGTTAGATGAAGCAGAAAATCAAATTACTGATTTGGAATACAAGTCATTAAAAAAACACCTGAGCAGGGCCGCAAAAAGAAAAAAGAATTAAAAAGATTGAGGAGAGCTTAAGAAACCTCTGGGACAACATGAAACCTAATAATATCAGCATCATGGGAATACCAAAAGGAGAAAAGAGTGAGCAAGGGATGGAGAACCTATCTGAAGAAATAATAACCCAAAACTTCCCTAACCTGGTGAAGGAAAAAGACACACATGTCCAGGAAACATAGAGTCCCAAACAAGATGGACCCAAAGAGGCCCACACCAAAACACAACGTAATTAAAATGGCTAAGCTTAAAGACAATGACAAAATCCTAAAAGCTGCAAGAGAAAAGCAGGTACTTACCTACAAGGGAGCTCCAATTAGACTGTCATCTGATTTCTCAACAGGAACATTTCAGGCCAGAAGGGACTGGCATGAAATCTTCAAGGTGAAGAAAGGAAAGGACATACAACCAAGGCTGCTTTACCCAACAAGGTTATCATTTAAAAATGAAGGACAAATAAAGAACTTCCCAGACAAGAAAAAGCTAAAGGAATTGTTAATACCAAACCAGTTCTGCAACAAATGTTAAGAAGCTTGCTTTAAGAAGAAAAAGATAAACATAAACATAGGAAAATAGTTAAAAATAAAATGGCAATAAATACATATCTATGAATAATTATCTTAAATGTAAATAGCGTAAATGCTACAACCAAATGATACAGGGGTAGCTAAATCGGTAAGAAAACAAGGCCCATATACATGGTGCCTCCAGGAGACTAACCTCTGATTGAAAGATACACACAGACTTAAAGCAAAGGGATGGAAAATATGTTTCATGCAAATAGAAAGAAAAAAAAAACTGTGGTAGCAATACTTATATCCAACAAAATAGACTTTAAAACCAAGGCTATAGGACACTACATAATGATAAAGGGAACAATCCAACAAGAGGATATGACCCAAGTAAGCATTTATGCATCCAATATAGCAGCACCTAATATATAAAGCAAATCTTGACAGACATAAAAGGAAAGATCAACAGAAACACAGTCATAAGTAGGAGATTTTAACACCCCATTGACTTCAATGGATAGATTTTCCTGACAGAAAATCAAGGAGACAGTGGTCTTAAATGACACACTAGATCAAATGGATTTAATTGATATCTTCAGAGCATTTCACCCCAAAACAGCAGAATATACATACTATTCAAGAGCACATGGAACGTTTTCTAGGATAGACCACATGTTAGGACACAAAGCAAGTCTCAATAAATTAAAGATTAAAATCATATCAAGCATTTTCTCAGACCACAATGCTATAAAACTAGAAATCAATCACAAGAACACTGAAAAATATACAAAGACATGAAAACCAAACAACATATTGTTAAACAATGAATGTGTCAACAATGAGATCAAGGAAGAAATCTAAAGATGCCTTGAAACATATAAAAATGAGAACGCAACAATCCAAACTCAGTGGGACACTGGGAAAGCAATCTTAACAGGGAAATTCATAGCATTACAGACCTATCTCCAAAAAGAGCAAGAAAAACCTCAAATAAACAATCTAACTTCACACTTAAAGGAACTTGAAAAAGAATAAAAAATAAAGCCAAAAGTGAGTAAAAGGAAGGAAATAATAAAGATCAGAGCAGAAATAAATGAAATAGAGTCTTAAAAGATCAATGAATCCAAGAGCTGGTTCTTTGAAAAGATAGGCAAGATTGACAAACCTTTTACCAGACTCAACAAGAAAAAAAGGGAGAGGACCTAAATAAATGAAATCATAAATGAAAGAGGAAAAATAACAACTGACACAAAAGAAATACAAAGGATTGTGAGAAAATATTATGAACAAACATATGTCAACAAGCTGGACAACCTGGATGAAATGTATAAATTCCTAGAAACATACAACCTTCCAAAACTAAATCAGGAAGAATCAGAGAATCTAAATAGATTATGGCTAGTGAAATTGAAACAGTAAAAAAACAAACAAACAAACAAACCTCCGAACAAATAAAAGACCAGGACTGAATGGCTTCCGGGTGAATTTTACCTAACATTCCAAGAACTAACAAACTATTTCAAAAAATTCAAGAGGAGGGAGCACTCCCAATCTTATTTTATGAGGCCAGCATTATCCTAATTGTAAAACTAGATGAAGACACTACAAAAAAAAAAAGGAAATTACAGGTCAATATCCCTGATGAAAATAGATAATGCTAACATCCTCAACAAAATATTAGCAAACCAACGATCCCACTTCTGGGAATATATCCAAAGAAACCCGAAACACTAATTCGAAAGAACATAAGCATCTCTGTGTTCATTGCAGCATTATTTACAATCCCCAATATATAGAATCAGCCCACCTATCGAACAGTAGATGTTTGGATAAAACAACTATGGTATATTTACAAAATGGAATACTACCCAGCCATAAATAAGAAAAATATTTTACCATTTGCAACAGTATGGATGGACCTGGAGAACATTATGCTAAGTGAAATAAGCCAGTCAAGAAAGACAAATACCATATGATTTCACTTACATATGAACTCTAATGAACAAACTGAACTAACAAGCAAAATAGAGACAGATTCATAGATAGAGAGCAGGATGACACCTACTCATGTGGAGGGGGAAGTTAGAGGGTGGAGAGATTGAGCGAAAAGGAAAAAGGACTCATGGACATGGACATTAGTGTTGTGACTGCAGGGCATGGGGGATAAAAGGGTTAAATGGTAATGTAAAAAAATACAATAAAAAATTAAAAGAAAAATACTTTGTTTACGCTATTACAGTTGTCATTGAACTTATATTTTCATATATTATAAATATGTAGCTAAAAATCATAAATTTAATCAAGCACTATAAAATTTATGCCACCTATAGTTATAATGTTTACTGTTTCAAAAATGGTAAAGGCTTACTTAGCCTTATCTTTCATAACGAAGAAGAAAACCTGGATTTATTCTGAAACTTAAAGGAACCAGAACATGTTCTATCAGGATAAGAATCAATTATTAGTCAGAAGAATAAGCCCAACTTCTGAGTAAAGGTAAAGAATTTAGATCAAGAATATACAAGAACATTTCTTATATATAGGTATTTCACTGGCAAGTAAACGTATTTTTTAATTATTTTTATTTCTTTTTAGAAAGTTTTACTGAAATATATTTCATATACCATACAATGCACCCACTTAAAATGTACAATTCAATGGTTTTAGCATATTCAGATATGCACAACTATCACCTTAGTCAATTTTAGGACATTTTAATCACCCCCAAAATAAGGCCTGTACCCATCGGCAGTTTTTACCCATCCTTGTCCACCCCTCACCACCAGCGCAACCATTAATCTGCTTTATGTATGCTGGATTTACCTATTTAATATAAATGGAATCACATACGATATGTGCTCTTAAGTGTCTGGTTTCTTTCACATAGCATAATGTTTTCAAGGTTCACCCACATCCCTGCAATATCAGCACTTCATACCTTTTATGGTCAAATAATATTCCATTTATAGGTATATCATATTTTATTCATCTATTCATCAGCTGATAGACATGGGGGCTATTTCTGTCTTTTGGTATAAATAGTGCTGCTATGAACATCTGTGTGGACATATTTTCACTTCCCAGGGGTTCGTGCCTAGGTGTAGAATTACTGAATCATATACTAACTCTACATTTAAACTTCTGAAAAACTACTATACTCTTTTTCCAAATGGCTACATCACTTTATATTCCTACCAAAAGGGTATAAAATTATAATTTCTCCATGGCTTTGTCAACACTTGTTATTATCTGTCTTTTTTTATTCTAGCTAACCCAGTGGGTGTGATGTAATATCTCATTGTGATTTTTATTTGCATTTCTAAAGATGACTTTTTAATGTGCAGAGAAATCATATCTTTAACCTTTACTGCTCAAAGTGAGGAGAGGCGATCCTTTTGAAATGAGGAAAAATTGTTCCGCACTTCACTATCCTGAAAGCCAGTTTTCAGGTATAAAAAGAATAATTAGTGATAAATTATATTAAGAAATAAAAGGTAAAGAGCAAGAGAAGATGGAGCAGTTATATTTTTTGGTCATATTTTGACTGATAATTTGACAGCTAAAAATTATGTTGAATAAAAGCTATTATTTCCAAGAACTGGTTTGTCAATTAAATTGTGTCAGAATGAGCAGACAACTGAATTTCACCAAAGAAAACTGGAGGGAAGAAGGAAGATAGCATTTGTGTTTTGAAACAATTTTAATTAAAAAGTTGAAACAGAGGAGTCCAAGACTGGACTAGCTTTTGTGAAAAGAAGACACCACCACAGCACTCAACTTGGCTAGAAAAGAGAATTCCAAAACCATCATTGTAATGTCTTGGTGTGCTTAAAGGATGGAAAAGGACCTGGAGAGAAATTTTTAAATATTTGGGGAAGCCTAACAGATTGAGCTTAACTGAAACAAGGTAAATTTTCTAATTCAGATAAACTAATGGAACGCAAGTAAACAACCCAAGACCACCTGATTTTGACATTTTGAACGTGGTACTTAAATTAGTAAGTCTACCTAATATGAGAATATGGAGTAAGCTATCCTCTTTTTGCCCCCAAAAGAGGAGGCAAACTTTGGAAATTACAGAAGTGACTGTTTACATACTGTTAAAGAAAAACTAGAAAATAGAATGTATGTAAATGAACCTACCAGAAGACCAGAGAGGAAGAGATGTTGGAAGTATCCTCCTAGAATAAAAAGGAAAATCTGTGATATTTTGTCTTGGAATCACTCTACCAATAAACCACTGACAATTCAGAAAGAGGAAGGTTCTGTGTCTTCTAAAGAAGATTTAAAAGAGTGAAAGGAAAACAAAATGAAACTGAAAGAGAGGAAATATCTACAAAAGTGAAAGAACCAAGTTTTCATGGTAAAGAATATTTTTCTTAGGAATGTAATTTGAACTGAATAGCTCTTTGACATCTGTTGCAAGGTTTCTCAAATAAAGAAAATTGATGAGACCAAAAAAATTTCAAAAAGGTAAGTTAATTGTATTTCAGAGAGAAAAAAGAAGCATGAAAATAGGATTAGGATATGTCTTTGGAGAGAAAGGTCAAAGGAAAAAGACCAAAAAGGGGGAAGGGATGGGCAAATGAGTAGGGAAATAATCTGAGAATAACTTTATTTAATCAAGGAAATGTTAAAATGAGTTTTTAGAGCTTTTAAAAAACTAGTTACAAAGTAGAGAATAAATGTGGAAATATCACAACATGATAAGAGAAGGAAATGTCTTATATACGAAGAAAAATGTTCTGAGAAATTATCTTGAAGAAGAGAAGGAAAGAACATCAATGAATATTACCACATTAATGAAGAAAGTAGCAGTTCTTTTGAGAAAAAAATAATAAAAATGGGGAAACTAATATTTTAAAGCAAGTAACAATTGTCATTTAGAGGTAGAAATATAGGTGTTTTTCTTAAACCTTGAACTCTTGACAATGTTTTTACATTTTTCATTCCATTATACAAGGATTTTCCCTCTTGCAGAACAAGAATTTTCAGCCAAGAGAGATATAAAAACTAATTCATTCGAAGTCACTGGAATTAATACAAGGTAGACGACTCTTTGTTTCTGCTCTGTTCAGGAGAGATCTGAGAATTCTGATTTCCATTAAATGGAGAGCATACTCATTTTTAAAATCTAGACTAATATATAGTAGACATGAACTAACTGAGAAAATGATAAATAAAAAAACAGACATGGACCCAAAACACTGCTTTTTCCTTGAGACAACACTCAAGAGTTCTAAGTTATATCAAAAACAAAACAGCAAGAACTATTTTTTTTAAATCAACGAAGTCAGTGACAGCAACGAGGCAGGAAGAAATAAAAGGCATCCAAATTGGAAATAAAGAAGTAATACTGTTATTATTTGCCGATGACGTGATACTATATATAGAAAACCCTAAAGGAACCACCAAAAAATGACCAGATCTGATAAATTATTTCAGTAAAGTAACAGGATATGAAATTAATATTAAGAAATCAGTGGCATTATTATATACCAATAATGAACTATCGGGAAGAAAAATTAAGGAAACAATCCCATTCACAGTTCCAACAAATTTAACGAAGGAGGTAAAAGACCTGTATTCAGAAAATTATAAGATAACTGAAAAAAGAAACTGAGGAAGATACAAATATGTGGAAGCATATACCATATTCAAGGATTGGAAGAATTAACATCAGAGACTTCTGGCCAAGATAGAGGCATAGGTACATACATTTTGCCTCCTCACACAACCAAAAGAAAGACAACAACAAACTTAAAAACAAAAAACAACCAGAACTGCCAGAAAATCGCACTGTGTAGAAGTCCAACAACCAAGGAGTTAAAGAAGAAACATTCATCCAGACTGGTAGGCGAGGAAGAGATGGAGACGGGAAGCTTGGGCAGAAGGGACATGGCGAGGTGGAGGCTGGAAAAATGGCAGGTGTGACAGCAGCTGGTGGTCCCACATTTGCATGTGTATAAACCAGGAGGAACAACGGGGGAATGAGATAGAACGCGCAACCCAGGGTTACAGCATGGGGAAAAGAAAGTCTCAAAACCTCCAGCTGTAAAAACCTGTAGCAGCATGAGAGACTCCCGACTCACAGGAGAGTTCGTTGAAGGAGCCCTGAGGGTCCTAGAACATACACAAGCCCAACCACCCAGGAACCAGCATCAAAAGGGCCCAATTTGCTTATGGGTAGCAGGGGACGTGACTGAAATCAACCAAGAGTCAACTAAGTGCCATCATCCCTCTCAGACCCCTCCCGCACGTACAATGCCACAAAGCAGCAAGTGGGTTGCTCCGCCCTAGCAAATACCTAAGGCTGTGCCCCTTGCAATGTAACAGGCACACCAGAGACAACAAAATATGGTCCAAACAAAAGAACAGATCAAAGCTCCAAAAATAGAACTAAGTGATGAAGAGATAGCCAACATAACAGATGCAGAGTTCAAAACACTGGTAATCTGGATGCTCACAGAATTGGTGAAGTATGGTCAAAAAATGGAGGAAAACATGAAAGCTATGCAAAGTGAAATAAAGAAAAATATACAGGGAACCAACAGTGAAAGGAAGAAAACCAGGACTCGAATCAGCAATTTGGAGCAGAAGGAAGAAATAAACATTCAACCAGAACAGAATGAAGAAACAAGAATTCAAAAAAATGAGGAGAGGCTGAGGAAGCTCTGTGACAATTTTAAACATTCCAACATCCTAATCATAGCGTTGCCAGAAGGAGAAAAGGAAGAGCAAGAAATTGGAAACTTATATTTGAGGAAATAATGAAGGAGAACTTCCCCAATCTGGCAACGGAAATAGACTTCCAGGGAATCCAGGAAGCTCAGAGAGTCCCAAAGACATTGGACCCAAGGAAGCACGCACCAAGGCACATCATCATTACATTACCCCAGATTAAAGAAAAAGAATCTTAAAAGCAGCAAGAAAAAAGGATAGAGTTACTTACAAAGGAGTTCCCATAAGACTATCAGCTGATTTCTCAAAAAGAAACCCTTAGGCAAGAAGGGACTGGAAAGAAGTATTCAGAGTCATGAGAGGCAAGGACCTACATCCAAGAATATTTTATCTAGCAAAGCTATCATTTAGATTGGAAGGGCAGACAAAGTGCTTCCCAGATAAGGTAAAGCTAAAGGAGTTCATCATCACCAAGCCCTTATTATATGAAATGTTAAAGGACTTATCTAAGAAAAAGAAGATCAAAACTATGAAGAGTGAAATGACAACAAACTCACAACTATCAACAACTGAACCTAAAAACAAAAACAAACTAAGCAAACAACTAGAACAGGAACAGAATCAAAGAAATGGAGATAACATGGAGGGTTATCAGTGGGTAGGGTGGGGGGCAGAGAAAGGAAGAAAAGGTTCAGGGGATAAGAATCATAATTGGTAGGTACAAAATAGACAGGGGGAGGTTAAGAATAGTATAGGAAATTGAGAAGCCAAAGAACTTACAGTATGACCCATGGACATGAACTAAGTGATGGGGGTGGGATGTTGGTGGCAAAGAGGGTACAGGGTGGAGGGAAATAAAAGGGAGAAAAAATAGGACAGCTGTAATAGCATAATCAATAAAATATACTTTAAAAAAAATTTTTTAATTAACATCATTAAAATGTCCATACTACCCAAAGCAATATATAGATTCAACTCAATTCCTATTAAAATACTAACGGCATATTAACAGAACTAGAACAAATATTCCAAAACTTTATATGAACCAAAAAAGATCCCAAATAGTCTCAGCAATCTGAAGAAGAACAAACTTGGAGGTATCACGCAAGCTGATATTGAACTATACTACAAAGCCATAGTAAGAAAAACAGCATGGTATTGGCATAAAAACAAACACATAGATTGACGCAACAGAACAGACAGCCCAGAAATAAACCATGCCTTTATGATCAATAATAGTTGACAAATGTGGCAAGAACATACAATAAGGTAAAGAAAGTCTATTCAAAAAATGGTGTTGGGAAAATTAGACAGATATGTGCAAAAAATGAAATCTAACCACTTCCTTACACCATACAAAAAAATAAACTTGAAATGGATTAAAGACTTAAATGTCAGACTCGAAACCATAAAAACCCTAGAAGAAAGCATAGGCAGTAAACTCTTGAATATTTTTCATAGCAATATTTTTTTCTGATATATCTCCTTAGCAGGGGAAACAAAAGAAATAAAAACAAATGAGACTACATCAAACTAAAAAGTTTTTGCACAGCAAAGTAAACCATCAACAAAATAAAAAGACAAAGACAACCCACTGAATGGAAGGACATATTTGCCAATGATCCATCTGATAAGGAAAAGGTTATTGTCCAAAATTTATAAAGAACTCAAACCAATTAAAAAATTGGCAAACGACCTGAACAGACACTCTCCGAAGAGGACATACGGATGGCCAATAGACATATGAATAGATGTTCAACCTCAGTAATCATCAGAGAAATGCAAATTAAAACCATAGTGAGATACCACCTAACACTTGCCAGAATGGCTAACATCAATAAATCAACAAACAACAAGTGTTAGCAAGGATATGGAGAAAAGGGAATCTTCATGTACTGTTGGTAGGAATGCAGATTGGTGCAGCCACTGTGGAAAACAGTATGGGGTTACCTCAAAAAATTAAAAATTGAACTGCTTTATGACCAAGTGATTCTACTTCTGGGAATATAGCCAAAGAAACCTGAAACACTAATTCAAAAGAATATATGTACCCCTATATTCACTGCAGCACTATTTACAATAGCCAATATTTGGAAGCAGCTCAAGCGCCCATCAGTAGATGAGTCAACAAAAAAGTTGTGATAACATTTACACAATGGAATACTACTCAGCTGTTAAAAAGAAGAAAGAAGAAAGAAAAATCTTTCCTTTTGCGACAGCATGCATGGACCTAGAGGGTATTATGCTAATTGAAATAAGGCAGTCAAAGAAAGACAAATACCATATGATTTCACTTATATGTGGAATCTAATGAACAAAAGGACAAACAAAAGAAACAGATTCATAGATATAGGGAATAATCTGACTGCTCTCAGGGGTTTGCTGGGGGGCTGGGTGAAACAGGTGAAGGGATTAAGCAAAAAAAAAAACAAAAAAAAAAACAACCAAAACTCAGAACTCATAGACAGAGACAACAGTATAGTGATTACTAGAGGAAAAGGGGGGATGAAAAAGGGGTTATTAAATGGTGATGGAAGGAAGATTTGACTTGGGGTGGTGAACACACAATACAATATACAGATGATGTATTATAAAATTGTACACTTGAAACCTATATAATTTTATTAACCAATGTAACACAATAAATTCAATAAAAAATTTTTTAAAAAGTCAGCTAACTCAAAATAATTCAGTTAAACAAAATGCAAAACTTCTCAGACATAGATCCACTTTTTAAATGTGTTGTTTTTTGACAATCATGAAAAGAAATGTCAGAGAATTCAAATCTTGAATAGGACTATAAATACCTATGTTCTTACCTAAGATTATGAATATGCTTCTAACTAATTTATTTTTATCTTTCACTATGTTTACCAACCTGAGTAGAATCCTGTTTAAAGTCTTTTTGCATATTGTTGCCAACAGCACTTTTTATTTACAAGTTGTCATGAAACTGGCCTGGAGGTAATTCAGATTAGTCAGAAACTTGCATAATGACCATAATTTTTCATTAATAGGAATGTCTCTGCATTTTTAAATGTTAACCATTATATTCCAGGTGATGACATATTTTTCATGTGAAATCTATACTGTTTGGTTAGGTACAGGGCAGGCAAGAGAAGATTCTAATTCTACATATATACATGAAATAGAGTTCAACTTCCCATCAAAGAAAGCCTGCCTGAATCAAACAGAGCAGGGTAAATCTACCTGGCCGTGTCATCACCCCCAAGAACCCCTTGCTTTCTATATGTAGAAACACACACACAGAACAGGATGACAAAACTCTGAATCGTTGAGGGCACAGACCAAACATGATTCCTTTTATCCTGTGCCTGACACAGGATGCTTTTGATACATCTTAGATGAGTGAAGGTTGGTCAGTTCTGGGTACAAGATTCAAACCAGGTATAAACTGAAAAGGGATTTACTGTGTTACCAGGCTACAGGGTTTAACATTCTATTGTTTTCTACCCTGTAAAGCCCATTCCTTCACCAAGCAAACATTAAGCATCTTCTAGAAACCAGACACTTTTATAGTCCTTGGGATATGTAAAAGAATAAAATGAAAATTCCTTTCCCTCACAGCCTAATATTCTAATGGAAGGAGACAGATAATAATGAATAACTATAATAATCAATATACAATGTTAGGTAATAAGTGTTATGGAAAAAGGACAAAATAAAGCATATTAAAGAGGACCAGGTGTGCAGAGGGGTGTGATTGTGTTTTTAAGCAGGGTGGTCAGGGTAGACTTCCTTAAGAAGGTGGTACCTGAATAAAGACTTGGAAGAAGTGAGAGAATGAGCCATGTGGGTATTTGGGGGAAGGGCAGTCAAAGGAAACATCTTATGCAGAGGCCCTTATGTGGCAGAGAGCCAGGACTGCTTAGAGACTAAAGGTAGGCAGCTAGAGCAGGGCGAGCAAGGGGAGAGGAGGTCAGAGAAAGGGGGGGGGGGGCGGTGGAGAGCACATGTCATGTGGGCCTGTGTAAAGATTTTGGGTTTTACTCTAAAATAAAGATCCTCTAGGTGATTTTTGAACTGAAGAATGTGACAACCCAACTTACATTAAGCAAGATCCTTCTTATGGCTCTGTTAGAAGAGGCTGAAACAGATCAACAGGGAGGGTCTTGCAGTAATCCAAATGAGATATTACATCTGCATTCGTTTGCTAGGGCTGTGGTAACAAAGTACTACAAAGTAGGTGGTTTAACCAAAAGAAACACATTGTCTCACAGTTCTGGAGACCAGAAGTCTGGGATCAAAGTGTGAGTAGGGCCATGCTCCCTCCGAAGGCCTGAGGTAAGGAACTGTTCCAGGCCTCTCCCTTAGCTTCTGGGGGCTTCCAGTGTTCTTTGGCTTGTAGATGGCTGTCTTCTCCCTTCATTTCTCTCACATCAGTGAAGCTAATGAGAGAGAGATGGTCAGATTCTAGATAGGATTCAAAGGTTTGGTCATAAATTACTTTGACAGATTGAATGTGGAGAATGTAGAAAAGAAAGGAATAAAGGATGAGTCCATGATCTTGACCGAAGAACAGGAGATGTTGCCAGTAAGATAGGGAAGGCTACAGACAGGAAATTGGGAATGGAGGTGCATCATTCAAATCTCTCTGCTACTCAGCAGTGTTGTTAGCTGTCAGTCCCCAGCAGACACACCTGCAGGCTTTGCAGTAGCGTTCAGGTCAAGGCCACAGACTCCCTGGACCACTGTCAGCCAGTGACTCTGTACAGCGGGGATATTAGAGGGGGGCCATTCCTGCCAGGGCAGGATGCCTTTAAGGGCAATTTTCTCTGGTTCTTCATCTGCCTACTAACATTTTTTTCTCCAAGCTGCACTGAGTCTCTGGCTCTTCCTACCCTTCTTTCCTTTTTCCCCCTCCCTCCTTTCACAGTTTCAGATTGACAGATCCATCCAAAGACATCTCTACTCCTGCTCCCACTCCCCATTATCCTTTACAGGATTCTCCCCCTATAACCCCCTTGCACTTCTAATTCTATCTTGAGATCTACATCCAGAGCACATGAACTGGCACAATCAGTAGCAGGAGTGGGCTAAGAAAGCAGCCAGTAAGATAGGATTTGTGGGCTGGACTATCCACCCCTCACCTGGCAAAGAAGAGCACATCCCAGGTGGTTTGTGGGGCATGAACAGTCCCTGCACAAGGTGGTGGGCCAGCTGCTGAAGTGATGTGGAAACCCATCCCAGTGGAGAGGAATGCTCTAGCCAGTAAGATTCAGGCATTTGAAAGGTAAAGGAACGAATGCATTAAAGGACAGTTGAGTCAGTCAGTTGGTAAGTTGTATTGCCATGCAGATGGATCATGAACAACTTGCGAGAATTAGTAACAATTAAAGATTAAATATAACAATCACAAATCTTTGGTAATTTACAAAGAGGCCCATATCTCACACCATGGAAGAGTAAACACAACTGAGGAGCAAACCCAGGGCTGAACAGTTGCAAAGCTCCAGAACCATTTAAATAGTTAGCCAAGGCAGATCTATTACGTAAATCTCCCCAATGGAAAAACCTAGGACCCATATGGGTGCATCTTAGTTAAAGCCCCTGAGGATTATGGCTCTACAGGCTCCCCTGAGCCCTCAGAGCCTGCGGAGGTGGCCCACCACTCCTTGTTAGGAGCTAGCACATCCTCTGGGCAGGATGAAACTACAGAGGCCTCTGTGCCACAGGAAGCACATGCCACCTTCCGGAGCAACCGCACCTCATCCCCTGGATGCCAATAAAATCACTAGAGGTAAATGCCAGCATAATCTGTGATGACATGCTAGGGCTGATAAGAGAGGAAAGAGATTACATCCCGATGGAGCTACGAGAATTAACATGTCTCGGCAGTCCACAGGGAGGACCTCAGTGGCTGGATTTGGAGGGTGCTTGATATATAAGAATATAAGACTGTATAAGCAAGATTATTGACTTGGGGGGCGCTCTCTTGGGGCAGGGACCCCAGGCCAGGAGCAAACTTTTAGAGTGGCACCTAGAAGCCTAGAAAAAAACTATAGCCTATGCTAGGGAAAGGGAAAATGCTTGAATTGCCACAACAAGAAGCAGAAGAATGGATAAAGAGGCTAAGGGAAGCTGGTATACTGGAGGGAAGCAGCACCTCTCCTATAGGTGGCAGGTGCTACCTGGGGCAGAGAGGTCTCTACAGTGTCTTTCTGCATGAGGGATGTACAGGAGGTGGTGGGCTACCTCTGCATCTCATTTGCCCCACCAGAAGGATAGATTTCATAAGAGAGATAAGAGGCACTTGATTTACCAAAGTCGTCAGGAATTTGCTGGTGAGAGGGGAAGCAGTACCACTGAGAACACTTCCGTGGTTGTTCTCCTCTGTAGGCCAGAGGCGACAGTAGGAGAGTCGATCACAAATCTCGGCGTGTTGACACTGATAGGGCTGATGGGGCTGCAAAGCAATAGAGGCCAGAAGGCAGCACAGAAACCAGAAGAATGAAACTACTGCAGTGACTGGCAAGGTTAGAGGGGCAACTGGCCAGTCAAGGGATCTGAAAGGATATCAGAAGATCAGAGACAAAAAGATTCATGTAAATGGACATATATCAATAGTTGGGAGCATGAAGTGGGAAGATTTTTGTATCATATGTTAATGACCATCAGAAAGCATCCACCATGGAAGGGACACTGAACAATGAAACAGGCGAAATGACTTGGCCAGTTGACATGAGTCAGCCTTTGTCACCAACTACCCTGAACTAGCAAGGTGGACACATTCCCACAGGGGCAGAAATGAAGGCTACACCTAGGCCCAACAGAGCATGATTCCCACTTACCAAGGCCAATCCGGCTACTGCCACCTCTGAATTTCCAACCTCAGAGATTAATGCTGAGCATCCTATATGGCACTATTCCTTGAGGAAACCAAATAGCCACTTGGTGGCAAGTTGATACTAGACCCCTTCAGGGGCCAATGATTCTTTCTCATAGGAGTAGACAGTCTGAAGGCGGGTTTGCCTTTACTATGTGTAGGGCCTCAGCAACACCACTGTCCGAGGATCTCAGTGTACCTATTCCATAGACATGAAATCCCACAGACCACAGCATGTGTCCAGAGAACCCACTTCACAATGAAGGACATCGGTCACATCACATACTGCACCATCCAGAAGCCATTGGCCTGACAGAGCAGTGAAATGTTCTGTTGAAGGTATAGCTGAAATGCCAGGTAAGAAGCAATTCTCTGCAAGGATGAGGTGCCATCCACCAGGATAAAGTATAGATATTGAATATATATGGTGCTGTGTTCCATTAGAAAGAATTCATGCATCTGGGAACCAAGACGAGAAAGGAGTGGCCCACTTGCCATAGTTCCCAACGACCCATGGTGGGGCACTGGGGGGTGGGGGCTGTGTTTCCTATCCTTGATACTCTGGTCTCTTCAGGGTTAGAGGTCCTGTTACCCAAAGAAGGTGTACTCTGCCAGGGGACACAGCTTTCTTTGATAGCATATGTAACCTGCCAAATGCAGAACCCCTTATTCTCTTTAGTTTGGGATTTCAGACAGTTCTAAGGCTCATGATTGGACAATGTGTGCATTGCAGAAATTGCAGGTTTGGGGTCCCCTGTACATCTGGTTCCATCACTATTTTATAAGATGACTGAGGCACAAAAGGACTGTCCTCCGGTTCATACCCATGCTACTTACAAAGCTGTCAAATTATTTAAACTGCCTTCCTCAAAGGCTACTTCTGGTAAAAGTCCCAGTGTAGTAAGAGATCAGAAAAACCACCTGCTGCCTGGGGCCAAGGCTGAGTTGGTTGATGAGTCACAGCGTATCTATTTAACTCTTCCCCATTTGCCAGATGTGGCACTACCTTCCTCTTTGGAAGCAGAAGAGGAAATAGCATTATAACAAACATCTGAGACCAGATATTTAAAATAACATGTTTCTGCTGTAATGAATGGCATATTAGAAATCGTGTTCTTAAGCTGCAGGGGCTAAAAAGAAAGGTCAGTTTTTCTGCAGTGAATTAGAAAGTGAGCAGATGCTGTCTGTGTTAAGAGAAAGAAGGCAGGATTTCGACTACACCCTTCCTCTAAAATTCCTAAAGCACTTGTGATAGATATTTTGTGGTGTGGGTAGCTAAGATACTTGAATTTTTGAGGCATGGGAGAAATTAAAATGTTAATTCTCACTAGCTCACATAACCAAAAAGAAAAAGAAATGAAGAGCTTAGCTATCTGTTCTTCTAAAATAAATACAGCAGTCCCCCCTTTTCCACAGTGGATACGTTCCAAAACACGCAGTAGATGCCTGAAACCAAAGATAGTAATAAACCCTCTATATGCTATATTTTTTCATATATACATATATATATACACACGTATGATAAATTTATAAATTAGATACAGTAAAAAATTAACAATAATAATAAAATAGAACAATAACAATATACTATGAGGGGGACCCCAAAATATGGAAATTATTTATTAAAAACTGTGTATTTATTCTTACATGCTTATACTTCAGTCACCCTCAAAGTACTCTCTGTTTAATGCAATACGCCTATCGAGACTTTTTTCCACTGCTCAAAACAGTTTCTGAACTCGTCAATTTTGACGCCTTTTAGTGCCTCTGCTGTTTTTCATTTCATCTCTTCCTCATTGGCAAAAAGTTTCCCTTTGAGGATTCTTTTCATCCAGGGAAACAAACAAAAGAAGTCGCACAGGGCGAAATAGGGTGACTAGGGAGGGTGGGGCATGGGGGTCATGCCTTTTTTGGTCCAAAACTACCAAACACTCAGCACGCGATTTGGGCAGGTGATCTTGTAAATCACCCATCATGAAATGGGCCAATGCATTGTCTTCAAAAAAAATTCACTGGAGCTGAACGCAGCCTCTCACAACAATGCCAGCTGGTACACTGATACAGATGGGTTCCTAGAACACTCATCTAACTGGGAAAACCTGTCCTACAAGGGGCCCACCCTCCAGAAGATAATTCCAGGTTTTGGGGGATCCTCCCTCATATAATAAAAGTCTTACGAATGTGATGTTCACTCTCTCTTCCCCCTAGCCCCGAGAACCAGGCTGATAACTGAGACAACTACTAAGTGACTATGGGTAAACAGTGTATACAGTGTAGGTACACTGGACAAAGAGGTGATTCACTTCCCAAGTGCAATGGAGGGGGACAGAGCAGGATTTCATCACGTTACTCAAACGGTGCACAATTCAAATTTACGAATTATTTATTTTTGGAATTTTCCATTTAATATTTTTGGACTGCTGTTGACAACAGGTAATTGGAATTACACAAAGCAAAACCACAGCTGAGGTGGGACTACTCTAGTGCACAGTCAGGCATTTAAGGCACTTTCTCTTAATGTGAAATTCGCACAAACAGGGTCCAGAGTACGTGTGTTCTACAAAATTATTCCTTGCAGAAAATTAATAATCAATAAAGTAACACAGACAGCTACTAGGATTAGTGGCAGTCCAATAAGCACCCCCTTTTTAGAAAAAAACTTCATACCCAAATAGAATTTCATTTGTACAGGCCTGGGGTCTAAAAGAGACGAGTTGGGCTTCTAAAGACAAATGAATTAAAGGCTGGGGAGTCTAGTCAGTATCCCCAGAGCTGCTATTTACTTAGCATCCGGGGCATTCGGTTTTTCAGTCAAAGCCATACTATGGTATGAAGGAGACGCTTGGTTTCAACGTCCTCCAATGGAGTTTGAATTTCCTAGAATGCCAAGGGAGGAAAGTTTAGAGCGACCCAGCCTGTCCTTTCTGAGAGATGGCCAGGCCTCAGTGATGATATGATCTGAGCAGCCAAGAAGTCTTACTTTTGATCTTTTGTAAGAAAAAGTTGGGGCTGTGCCCAGGTCAACAGAAGAGGGAAGAGGCAGGGATGGGAGAGAAGCCTGTGAGATGACGCCTGCCTCCACGTTGGGCAAGCGTATGTAGTTTGAGGCTTCCTGTTTGCCTGCTTAAGCCTTGGGCAATTCCTGAGCTGCTGTTTATTGAGTCTTTTGTGGAGTGTATATTCCCTTACCGTATCCCTGCATGCTATTTTAAGACATGTTTGAGAGGGTCTTACCTGTCACATTTGACACTAAGCAAGAGAGCAGGACCCTGTTGCCTCTCCAGAACCCTTTCCTGAAAGGTCTGTATCAACTCCCTGCTTCTCTGGATGATGAACATGGAGGAGGATTACTGGGCTGGGAGCCCAGTAACAGACAGCTGGGTTCAACTGGCCTGTGGAAGCTGCTTTCTCTGTAGCATATTACCGGAGAGGCAGTATGGTGTAATGGTTTCAAACACAGGTCATGAAGTCAGAGCTGGGTCAGTTTCCAGTTCTACCACTTACTAGCTGTAAAAATCCTGGCAACTTTTTTTTCTTTTTTTTTTAATCTCTATAGGCCACTATTTCCTCATCTGAAAAAAATAGGAATATGCCCACTCATAAAAAACAATGAGATAATGCATGTAAAGTGCTTGGTGTATAAGTGGTTGACATCTGTGTTATCTTTATTACCAACAGAACAATGAGTTGAGGAAGAGAGAGACAGGAAAGTTATTCCTCATCTATCGCTCTTTCACAAGGTGTATAATAGGTACAGATTACTATACCCATTTACCTTCATCAACATTTGAAAAACAAATGCGATGACAGATGTGAAGTCCTTCAGGAAAGAAATACGAAACGATGTCATTAACAGAAAGCTATAACCTGAGGAAACCAGGACATGGCCTTGACTCTTGATTGTTTCCTTTCGGGAGTATTATTTCTGAACTCCGCCTTTCTGATTTCCAACTCTCCTAAGACATAGGAGAATTCACATTTTCAATTGCCATTGAGTTACATTCTGAAATTTCAAGATGCAGGTAATGTTGAAATCTCATAAACTCTTTCAGGCAAGAAAAAAATTTTTTAAACTACCAGGTGATAGAAAATGAAGCTACCATATATCCAGACTTTGCTGAGTTAACCAGCAAATCACAGCAAACTTTGATCCAGTCACCTTCAATGAAATATAACTTAAACTGACCTAATTCTGTTGGAAACAATACTTCTTTTCCCACCCTGGGGGGAAAAAAATCATTCTCTTACCAAAATTTTGATTCAAAAGCTAACAATCCTGCAATGTTTTGTTTTTGTTGAAAAAAAACTCTACAGTTTATTGCCTTTCCTTGAAAATAATATATACAAAGTCCTAAATATTTACCAGATGATACTGATCTGCCAGGGTTTTCAGCCAAGTTTCAAAAATTTTATGAAATCACTTCTTGGACATATTTCTGACTCTGACCCATGAAAATTTAACTGGGGAAGATTTTTCCACCTTCTTCACATGGCCTTTAGGTCACAAGGCTCTGTGTGTGTCCATATGAAACTCACACCCGGCATTCCTGAATGCCCTTGTTCAGCTCAGAAGCAGTTGTTACCAACAGATAAATATACAAAACAGTTTATTCTCTGGGAACATCTATTTCCAATGAAGAGACCATGTGTTCTGGCTTCAGTTACAAACTTCTTTTCCCAGCCTCCACCTACTCAGACCTCAACTATCTGCCCTCTTAACAAAACATCTTCCCCCAAATCAATTTTAATTTAGTTCTCTACACCAGCAATTTTCAATTTAAGTTCCATGGACCCAGGTGCCAAACCTGCCTCAATCAGAGTACCTCCACTTTTATTTTTCCTTTAATCTTTATAATTTTATTTGAATTAATCTTTTAAACATTTAGGGGTAAAAATTATACTCTCCTGTAATTATAACCCTAAATAAAGAAGAAAGTCAATTTCATTATTTCAGTTACTAGACTCTTTTAACAAATTATAGGTATTAAAATGTCATATTCCCATTTAAAATCCTTTCAGAAGTATTGTATGCCTCTGAGAAAATTTTAAGAAGCAGGGAGGTTGGACCTTCATATCCTATCCCAGTTGCCTTGTGAGCCTGCCTGCCAAAGTATCTAAGTCTTCCCCGTGGGAGTTCCACATACACATCCAGCCAAGGAAGGTCACATTCCACCCAGACTCCACAGGAAGAAATGACCTAAAGGGGTGCGAAACCAGGCCAAGCATTTACTACAAACCAAAATTCATCTATAAAGCAGTGACCCAGTTAGTGAAGAGTTATTATCTTCATTCTACCACACTATTATTTTTGTGTCTCTATGTGGGTCACAGCAGAGAAAAATCCACAGAGAATTTGCCAGGGAAAATATGGAAGTTACAACTGAGGATTGTTGACCCCACTTTTCCACTCAAGTTGTCATATGAAGAGAAAGGTGAGACCACAGAGAGTAGCAAACCACATTTGCCCAGACTTTGGAATTTCATGGACAAGAAAATATTTTTAAAGAATTAGGGAACTGACTTACAGTTGTAAACTTTTCCTTTTGCCAAGCCAGTATATGCTTAAAGCAATAACTCCCATCTATTACCATCATTTTGTAAAAGGGCACTTTAATACCAAAAAGCAGGGTAATTAAAACCTCAGAAAAGAAGGGCATTCCTTTCCTAAACAGGTCAGTTGTCCCTCTCATATCGACATCACAACAAAGACACCCTGCCTCCTACTTTGGATTTAATGTTTGGTTTTGATTACACTTTAAATCAGTAAAAAGTACTTCAAGGCAATCCCAGGCAACATACTGTGTTCAGGAACGAGGCCAGAGGATGTGATGCAGGCTCCCAAAGCAGCCTGGGTCTGAGGTGGCTGGCCCTGAGCTCAGCGGACGAGTGGGACAATCCCTGTGGGATAACTCTAGTTGTAAATTAGGGTGGTCTAACAGAAAACCAAGTGCATCCTGACATTTTATGAGCTTCGTGATACTCTGACAAGCCCTGAGAAAGGGATGGAGGGGCCAGGAGTGCATACCCTCCTCCACTTGCTGGTCAGCTTTCCAAGCTTGGTGATCCTTTTCCAGCAGATGGCAGAACACACACATAGAAAACTGCAAAGCCACCCAAGGTTTCTGCCTCACTTTTGGTTCTTGGTGTTATTTCTTTAAAAGCCTGCCATGTGTAAGAAGAAATCTTGCAAATGAAAAGCCCCGCCCACATTCCATCCTTGAATCCTGTTTACACAGTACTTTAGTCTTCACGGAGAGACTGAAATTCTTTGCAAAGAGAAGGACCACAAAGTAAAGAAATCCTGACCAATAAACTGCAAAGACCAGAATCGACATCTCCTGGCTGTTAGAGAGCCTAGCAAATAATTCAGGCATTTTTTTTCTGATTTCTAAACCCAATCAAGGCTTTCATTAATCTTCATCAGGTGCACATATAAAGGTATAGTCACAAATTGTCCTTTCTAAAGAAGCCCATGGGTTTTACATTGCCTCTTCCCAAGGAGAGAAGTCGTATAGTGTCCAAAGTTACACAGTGGGTCAGGAAAACAACCGAGTAAACAAATTAGGTGTCTCTCTACTGAGATGTTTTTCACAAAAGCAAAATCATGTTTCAAGTTGAAAATGTATTTTCTAAAATCTACTTTAATTGAATATTTCAGGCACAATAGTAAGTAGGTCACTTGCTCTCTAGGATTCAAAGAATATCGGCATGTGGTGCTCCATTTCTATCCTGAACAGGAAAGGTAAAGGGAAAACACTCTAAACAACAAGAAAATTCACACCACAACGCCCTTTACAGCAGCAGCTACAGCTCATGGGTTCAGTCAGTGACCATGAGTGTTATAGATGACTTTTAAAAGTCATTTGAGCTACAAAAGTATAAGCAATTGAGCTTCCCTCAAAATTTGCAAAAACCATATCCACACTACCACCCTCCCTTCTAAACAACTTCTAGTCAGAAACGGGATCCAGGAATAAATGCCCTAGAAACATTTTTTAAATAGCCCAAATTTTATTGTCAAGTCATGCTCCTTCTTTCTGCTCCCGTCTTTTTTTCAGTGTCTAATCTGATCCTGACCCAACCCCCAAACAATTATCCAGTGTTCCCGGGGGTACCTACCCCATGTTCTATGCTTTCTGGATGTTGTCTGCCATACAAAATAGAATGTTAGAGCTAGAAAGGACTTGACCGAGGATTTAACTACAGATGAGAAAACCTTGGCCCTGAAAAATAAACTCTCCATGGCCACAACTTGACAGCGCCAGAGTTACAACTCTACCCCTTAGAACCCCTCCAGGTCTTGTCAGGTAGTTCATTTTCACCAGACAGTAACTGTGGGGCCAACGTATGTGGCTCTACTACTACTTCTCTCAGAAAACAGATCTTTAATGAACGAAGGGTTTGGGTTTAGAAATTTCAAGGAAGACTAGTTGGACCAGACAAAATTTTGAGCAGTTGGTACTTTCCACAGCTCCAAATCGCATTCTGCCTATAAATAAACTACTCGTTATAAATGTAAACATGGAGGACTAAGCTGTGGTGACCTGCCCCTTGGCAACTAACTACAAAGAATGAAAGCTCCGCTCTAGTTGGTGTGGCTTGGTTGGAGTGTTGTCCCATGGCCTGAAGGGTCGTGGGCTCATTCCCAGTCAGGGCACATGCCCAGGTTGTGGGTTCAATCCTTGGTTGGGGTGCATACAAGAAGGCAACCAATCAATGTTCAATGTTTCTCTCTCATGTCAATGTTTCTCCCTCCCTCTCTCTTTCTCTGTCTCTCTCTCCTTCCTGCCTCTCTAAAAGCAGTGAAAAAATGTCCTTGGGTGAAGATTTAAAAACAAAAATGAATGAAAGCTCCATGAGGGCAGGGACTCTGTTTTATTCATATCTGTATCCCCAGCTCTCTGAAGCTAGCATTGAACAGCAGTGCAACAATAAATATTTGTTAGATGAACAAAATGAAGGGAGGAATTATTCCTCTTCCCTTCTCTTTATAGTTCATTTCTAACCACTTTCTGCTCCCTGTTGTACTAAAGTCTAGTTCCTTTAATCAATGCTCTGTTCTCAGGTAATATCTGTCATTTGTATTTTAGTAGCCTTTAAGCCACTGCTTAGAGTGTTTGAATTTTAGTTTCGCCTCTTAAAAAATCTTTGCAGGCCCAGTCTCCATCAGCAAAGAAAGGCCTCTGTGGCCAGGCCCTACCCATCTTCTCCAAAGATAGGGTCAAGTTTTAAAATCTATGGAATAGCAACTTTTTCACAGGAACAGCATTTTCCCCAGTGACTTCCAGGTTCCCTCCTGGGGCTCTCCTTAGCTTTCACATCTTTGGAAAATAATCTAAAGCCCTATCTTCCTGCTGTCTCTGTTTTCTTTTCTCAGTTGTCAAAACCTAGAAGACTTGCTGCTGTTGAGTATTTACATTCAGCCTCACTATTCCACAAATGCCAAGCAAGCGAATTTCCCACACCTCACTCCCAAGTCAGAACACCTCACCTTACTAAGTTAACCAGGAACCCATCCTCACCTGATCACACACTAGGGGGTGCTGTTGCTATATCCAGACCCCGGGAGTGTGGTGAGAAGGAGAAAAAGGAAGTGGTAGAGCTTTCAGGGCCCTGGAAGACATTTCTGGTTGGGCCTGCCTTCACAATCCCTCTGCACAGTTTCTGAGAATCAAACACCATTACACCTCAACGAGCTGCACAGTTCCAGGGTGAAGTTCACACATGATGCAATAAAAAGGGGGGCTGAGGATCCCCAAGCTAAAGGTTTTACTGTAAGACTCTTTTAGATACACAGGCTTACGTAACAGTATTTATGAGGACTGCTGCACGTGAATAATTAATAACCACTCACCACCGGAGAGGAAAATTCTCTTTAGACAACCAAGTGGCAAACACTGTCAGGCAGAATTAGATGTATCAAGGGGAACCCGAGCAGCCGGGAACACTTGAGTTTGTCCCTGCTTTTCACAATCTTCTTTCCTGGTATGTGATGTCTAAGACTTTGGGAATGAAAGTTTCATACACAAACAAACGAATATCAGCGTCTTTCAGCCTCCAGCTTGGCTATTGCACAAAGCCTGCAGGCTGCCAGGGAAGCCTCCCAGGCCTCAGTTAACTCTTTCCTTGAATGACTAGTGGACCTGCACTTCAGGAAAACCTCTCTCATACAGCAGAAGGTCTTTTCAAATTTCTGAGCAAGTCATGACAAAGAAAGTATTTTGTTGGGTTTGTGGGTTTGTTTGTTTTTTAAGATAAGTTGAGAGAAATGTATTATTTTTAAAGTTCTCTGAAGGAGACCCTCAACTAACAGTATGAACATTAAACATTCCCACACAGAGAAGAATGGATCTGCACCAAGGGAAATAACCCTGGTATTAATCCAAGGAGAGACAATACTGCTGCCCCCCGCTCCCAATGCAAGCTAGGATTTCACACTCTTTGTTTGTGTGACTTGGGTACTCCACACAAATGCTAATGAGCAACAACTCACTAATGCTAATGATTAGAATTCTCTTTGGCTCCAAAAGCCACCCAGCCAAGCTAGAAACTTGAAGAATCCCTAAGCGGCTCAAGAGGAATTCAGCCAGCCAGAGGTGCCATTTTAAGGAAAATCTTATGCAGAATGGTTTCCTTTTGGTCTGAACTCCCAGCCATAAAAGGGACAGAATCCTAACTAGAAATACATCAAACTTTCAGGTAAAATGCAAGGTTTGCAAACCCAGTCCCACATTTGTTGCAACAACTAACATGACATTTCCACATAAAAGCTCTAAAGACAAGGATAAATAAGCCATACTTAATAGAGTATTGGGTAAACTTTTTGAAAGTGGCTGTTAACCTAATTACCCAAGGAAGCAGATCAGAATGAGGAGGCTGGGAGATGTAATATAGGGCGCAGTTTGAAAAAGGTTTACTCTGAAAATGAAACTCTGAATAGCCCCCTCGAGGCACTGTGCTTAACTTCATTGGAAATCACTAAGGTGTTAACACTAAGGAAGTGCATTGGAAATCACTAAGGTATTTGGCATATGTTAATAGTTATATGCCAAAGACAACACACAGGTGGGTAACACCAATATATGCATGGTTTAAGGTCCTGATAAATAGTGGGTAAGCATTTCTAGTCTAAAACCCTAAGTTTCATTCTTTAAAATGAAAAACACAAAGAAAAAACCTTGTACCTGTTGCTATACAAAAACCTTCATATGCCAAAATGCTAATTGGTTTAAAGAGTAATAACATTAGCAAGTTTTAATTTAACATTATTAGCTACATTTTAAAATTTTTGTTTTACAATCTTTCCTGTGATTTCCTAATCCAAACTGTGAAGATGAAGTCTTGCCTCCTTAGTAATTCCGCAGTGATCTCAATCATTTGCCCATTAGGTTCCCTGAAAAGATTAAAATGTCCTTGCCTTGACACCACCCCCAGTGGATTTTCATTTTTAATTGGGTTGGGGCAGGACCTAGGTGTTGTACTTTTTAAGACTTCTCAGGTAAAACTCCCCAGGTTGCGTAGCACTGAACTGGGGTATCTGGGCCTATAACCTGAAACCAAGTGCCTTCTTTGAACTTCCCCATATCTGAATTTTACTCTACAAAACATAAAGTTAATCAAAAGTCCTCCCACCCGAATATAGTGAAAATAAGACTATACCCATAAAAGAGTTTGAGGTAATGGGGAAAAAATGGGAAGTGGGTACTTCTATTGATATATGAAACCAATTGTTGGCGCTGCTAACAATGAAGCCACAGATGTTGAGGAGATGGTGAGATGGTGAGCAAACACGCAGTCAATCTATAATTCTATAGATTTCTATAATTCCAAGGTAGTAATGTATATTACATTGCCTCACCAAAGAACTGCATTGCAGAATTTAGCATTAAATTTAAATAAAGGTGCAGTAGAAGGACAGAGAAAAGAAAGGGGTGTGAGAAGCTTGCATCAGGAAAACTCTAAACTCAGATCAGATGATAGTGGAGGAGAGAGGCAAATCCCTCTTCCTGCGGAATGAACACAACAAAGTCACCTGGGGAAGAAGAAATTAGTGCCTGCCTCTCCTTTGCTTTCTGGCCCTGCCACACCTCCCTGCAAGTCCAATGGGCCCAGGGTTCCTGACTGAAACCATTCATATTCCCTCTGCCCTGAATAGTAGAGAGCAGCCATCCCTTCACTGCTGACAGAGCTTAAAGGGACATAGACCCCTTTACGGCCTAAAACGTCTCTCAGCACCAAATCAGATCTTGGGAGTAAGAATCAATAGACTAAATCATAGAAATTAGAACTCTCTGAGTCCCAACTTGACTTAAGAAGAAGAGGCCGACTGGCACCCCCCAAATACACAAGCTCTGAGCTGGCAAATTTCACTTTCTCAGAAAACAAGAATCACAGATGCACTTGGCCAGCAGAAGATGGCACATCTCCACTCACCCACACCTGCAGCATCACAGCGAGAGAAACACCTTACCTAATCAAAGATATGCAGTGAGCTGACATGCATGGGCCTGTGTTGGAATTTCACACAGGTAAAAGTCTCTAGCTCCTTCCAAATGTATTTTTAATGACCTAATTTGGTCAGGATTTTGATGATACAGCTTAGCAACCAGCACAAAGTAACTTCCCTATCCCTTCCTGCAATGCACCCACAACCCCAGTTTGACTCCTCTCAGCCCTTCCTAGTTAGGGCAAGCCCCAGGTTTCAGTTTCCGAAACAAGCCTTGGATTACTGCAACGATTCTTCATGCAGTCACCTCAAACTCTTGCTTCTGGAAGACTGGAGCAGGCTTCTAACAGCCACCAGTTGTTAAGCACATACTGTGTTCCAGGTTCTAATGTCAAGTTCATCTTCATAACAATTTATAATGGAAGTATGTTATCCCTATGTTACAGATGAGGAAACTGCAGCACAGAGAAATTAAATAACTTCTATCTAAGGTCACAGAATTAGCAAGCAGTAGAGCAGGCTTTGACGTCAGGTCTGTCTAATCCTAAACTCATATTCTTTAAAATCATAATGTAGGTTCTTATATAGCAACTTGTGTCAGGCACTGATCTAAACACTCTTTAAATCTAATTTATTTAATCTTCACAACAACCGTAGAAGAGCAGAATTATTTTTACCACTGCCATCATGCAGATGAGAAAACTGAGGGAGAGAGGGATTCAACAACTCTTAAAATAGCAAAACTCATAATTGATAACACTAGGATTCAAACCCAGGTAGGCTAGTTCCAGCATCCAGGCCTTAACCACCACACATACTGCCCCTCATTCTGCCTCTAACTTTTCTGTATTCATTCATTCAAATATTGCTTAGGCCCCTTTATGTATCTAACATCTTACCAGGTATTGTAGAAAGATAACCAGTATTTGACGGATTCCTTCCCTCAGAGAGCAGTCATCTAGATGAACAAAATTAGCAAAACAATGTTAAGAAAGAAAGCAGTTACCAGACTGTGAAGCCAGGTACTGCATGCTTGGGCAGCAGGAAGACTCCTACATTGGAACAGGTAGGAGGACCTCACGAAGTGCTGACACTGAGTTGAATGTGGGAAGGTGGAGAGAATAGTCCAGGTAGGAGGAAATATGTAAGCAAAGGTAAAAATAAAGAGAAAACCAAGAAATGGAAGAAGGTAAACCCCCATGCCAGACTCTGTGCTGCTGTTTCACGTGTTATCTCATTTTATCTTCACATAGGCCTATAAGGCATCCTTACTTAACAGATAAAGAAAATGAGGTGTAGAAAGTTCAACAACTCATGATGGTCACACAACCAGCAAAGAACAGAGCTAGGTTTAGTTGCCTCTGACACCTTTTCTCTAAACACAGGGTCTCTTCACCGGGGTGAACACAAAATGAGAAGGCCAAGGAACCCGTAAAGCACTGGCAGGGCCAGGCAGAATCTAACCGTTCTGATTTCTAGACCCTTTAGATCAACTAGGGCTCTTTGTCTTCCTCCCATCCCCCAGGGTGCTATGTGCATTTTCAGCTTAGAAGCCTCTTCCTGTGGGGTTCCCATTCCAAAAAAGCTCCCTCTCTGCACACTGACTCACCATAACTTGCTTTGTCTAAATAGAGAGCAGTCCTCTCACCAGGGAAGGGCCTGGCTGAGGACAAGTTCTCTGATGGTGAAGCCAGCTGGTGGGGACACGGGCTGGGCCTCAGGGACTTCAAGGAGCCCCTAATCCAGAGCAAAATTCTTATACCCAGATTGGGGAGGAAAGTGAGTCACTGAAGACATTCCCTCATCCCACCAAAAAAAAAAAAAAAGAAGTCTGAGCTCCATGAAAGTGCTTTGGCAAGCAGAGGCCTTAAATTCCTGCAACAGCTTGGGGAGGAGGTAACTAAGGATCTGCCTTCCCACAGAGTCTGTCTTTAGATTCCAGTGTTGCTAAGACTAAAAAGAGCAAATCTGTTTTCTTAGCAAGGTTCAAGCTTGACTCAAATTGTGTTGCTCTTGGGAGGGAACTGGGGTGGAGGGGCATCTAATTGTGAATCATCAGCTTTTAATTGAATTTACTCTCTTCCCTCTGCAGGGAAAGCAGGCCCTGATGCTGCAGCGCCCACTTACAGCTTCTTATAGCATGACTCTTTCAGCACCCACTTCCAACAACAGAAATACAGGTGTCGTGATGCTTCTGCCATTGTACCCGTAGGCGGCCCTCTAAACAGACCTGAAGCAGTAGAATGGCCACAGCAATGGAGAATCTGCTGTCCAAAGATAAAAGAAGCACCCATTATGTCATCACCAGAATGTTAAAACGTATATCAAGATCATTGCCCATCAAACTTTCCCTTTGGGAACAGATAAAACCCATTGTTCTTTGTAAGGTCAAAAGACGGTAAGTTACTTCCCATTAATATTTCCTGTCACCCTTCAGTTCCATTTCCACCAATCATCACATTAGACCATAGCCAAAAGATATAACATTTTTTAAAAATGTAGTTACCTTAATGTGCTCAGAGTATTTAGGGGTCAATTTCCCTGCTGGCTACTTTTAGTGCGGTTCTACAGGGCATACAGAGGATTTCTTCTCATTGTCTTTAGCATGAGGTAAAATCCTCAGAGGGAGCAGAACCTAGATATGTTTCAATAAAGTAGACCAATGGTCTTGGGCTATATCATTCACACAGTAATAGTTGAATATGCATTTTTTTCTGATCCAGGATTTATTGACCAAAAGTAATTTGAAATATTTGGGAACCTAGAAATTGGATGACTTAAGTTTGAGGAAGTTGGACCATTCCCTCTTTTGTTAAATTCTCTCTTCCCCTATGCACACCTCTTTGTTTGACTTCTACCTTTCTGACCACTCATGGTTAGGTTTCTTTATGCACCCCTCTCCCTCTACCAAGCCCTTAAATACCATGTCTACCTCATATCATCCCCAATCTGTACCTCAATTGATATCTCTCTTCAGGACTCCAGACCCACTCATCCAACTGCCAACTACACAAGCTCCTTAAACTCAACATATAGAAAATTGAACTCATTATCTTCTCTCTCTACTAGCTCCTCACACCCATTTCTTTCTGTTCTTTGTTTTGTTAATGGCACCACCTTTTATTGTACCATTACCCAAATTAGAGATCTGGGAGTCATCCTTCACTCTTTGTTCCTCTTCACCGAAGTTCCCTCATGTCCAAGCACTGTCAAGTGCTGTCAAGTTCGCCTCTTGAATCCATTCACTTTTCTCCACTCTCACGGCTATTAGGCTAGTTCAGGTAAAATGCATCATTTCCCAACTGTGAGGTGTCTCCCAACTGGTTCTCCTGTCCCTCCTTGAGCTCTTCCAATCCATTCTTAATGTTGCTCCCAACGATCTTTCTAATATGTATATCTAAGTATGTCATACCCCTTGCTAAAAATCCTTCTAAGTAGATCCTCTGCTTTTAGAATTAAACCCAAATGCTTTAACCCACTGAAGAGGCCCTGTGTATGTTGGCCTCCACATATCTCTCCAGCCTCATCTCTCACCAAAATTCCTTCACATTTCGTGTTCCAGCCACACTGAATCTCTTTCAGATTTCAAACCAGCCACATTCTCTCTTGCCTCCTGGCCTTCCTAGAATCATACACTGAACAGAGAAAAGGTACTGAAAAACACCCAAATCAGAGCTTTCCACCAGCCTCCTCCCTATCTTCAGAAAACCCAATCCAATTCATTGAGTATTTATTGAGTACCCACCAAGTGCAAAACACTACTCTAGCAGCTGAAATGACACTTAATAAGAAAGACACAGTCCATGCCTATTGCACTTGCAATTCCTTTGCTTCCCTTAAACCTGTGTTTAAAAATTCAAGTTCCTAGCCCTGGTTGGTGTGGCTCAGTGGACTGAATGCTGGCCTGTGACCTGAAAGGTCACCGGTTTGATTCCCAGTCAGGGCACATGCCTGGGTTGTGGGCCAGGTCTCCAGTAGGGGGCATGCGAAAGGCAACCATACACTGATGTTTCTCTTCTTCTCTTTCTCCCTCCCTTCTCCTCTCCCTAAAAATAAATAGATATTTTTTTAAAATAAATAAATTAAAATTCAAGTTCCTAAAATTTAGTTCCTTTCATGAAACTTAAGATCAAGCCACATTAAGAAACTATCTACCCTTGACATAACTGGCTTATGTCTATATTCACTTTTACCAGAATATTTCACTCCCTTCTTTACCAATCCAGGGCCTACGTATCTTCTCCCAATCTCTACACTTCAAAGAAGCCCCGACTGGCTGTTTATGCCTAGATTAGAAAACTCTTTAAGTTTCTGTTGACTTTCTCAGCTGTTGCTTAAGGCACTCCAATTGGCACTGATCACCAAGGATTCCCAGGAGCCAGAAGCCCTTCGTTTAGTAGCTATGTTTGGCGTTGCATAAGTCAGTGCTGGAAAGAATGTTTAAGTTTAAAATACTGGCACTCAGGAAAGGGGTAGAAGGAAGAGCCACCCTAAAGAAATTTAGTAGCCAGCATTTCCGGGTTGCCCCTGGTCACACAAACAGCAAAATGATGGATCTAGGCAAAGAATACCTATCTGGAATCAAAAGACTATATTTTATGTCTTTGCTGAAGTAGGAATGTCATTTGATGATGAAGACGCGATCTTTGTGACAGTTCTCCTTCTTCTTGGTAGGTAGATGACTAGAAGGCTTAGTATTTGCTAGAATTGCAAAAAGGCATCCCCTCTGGGCAGACAGGTGTCAAAATGTCAACCCTTCTTCCCTCCTGACTGGAAGCAGGCTTTGTGCAGGGCATACACTGCATGTCCACACATAGTTGACCCTATATGACACCCTTGGCCTTCCAAATTCATGGCTTTCACTACATAAACAGAAGATACTCTCTCAGGCTTCTCACTACCCAGCTCTGAACAAGAGGGGCTCTAACTTCTAAACAGAGAAGGTTACTATACTTTGCATTCTTATTCTCTACTTGGAAATTCTTGTGAAGTTTCTGAATGCCTTAAACTTTCATCATCCATTCATAAGGGCCAAGACACACACACACACACACACACACACACACACACACCCCACTGCCCTTAGTGAGGCAGAAATTTCGACTGTTCTCAGATACAATACCAACAGAATTCCTGGCCACCATAGTTTTACCCAGAGGTGTTCGTGAAGCATAGTCGCCCCTGGCTGACCAGAAGCCCAATGGCTATTAATAGAGAGGAGCAACATGAAAGTGTCGAACAGGGCAAAGCGCACGCTCCAGCTGAGTGGAAGCCTAAATAAATAGGAACGGGCTGTAGAGAATCAACACGCCATTTGTCCAATGTCTTACTCCCTTTGGCTTTTTTAGGCTGGATTGATTCCTGTCTAGTTCAGGTTGGGAACATACTAGACTAACATGGTTTGGGGGCCAACCAAAGATTCTAGGTGCTCCTTTTCAGGTAGGCCCCAGCCTTAGTTTTAGCTGAGCATTCTTAGGTGAAAGACACCTTTCCTTCCATCTATGGAAGGATATTTGTGCGTGTGACAGACAGCAACAGCAATAAGCAGGAGAATCAAAAGATTGCATGTGGCATCAACCCTACATTTCTCCTGCATCCCTAAGGGCCTGAAGATTCTGGAACTGGGTTAGCAAAACTTCCCCACAGCACTGCACACAGAGCAACTTTCATATTTTTCCACCCCTTTGGTGTGACCTTTTTACTCAAGGGACATTAACTCCTACATTCCATCTAAGAACCTTTCAGTGAGTCTTTCGGGGTACAGGAAGTATCAAATAAGGAAATCACTGATTTATACCTTTAAATATCAAAGATTTTATTGAGTTAGAAAATGTGTATCAACAACCTTCTCTTAGGAAAACAACAGGTTTAGCACTAGGGTGCCACAGGGTGAGGGACACAAGGAGCATGCCCGCAAAGGACCTTAAAAATTGTGGAAACTGGCACAGACACAAAATAAATAATACAAAAGAGGGACAAAGCCCAGGTGTCTGAGGTTGTGCTTGCTGAAAGAGAACCAAATTTGGAACTTGCCATGCCATCAACACCTTTTAAATACTTTTCGCTCCTCTGGAGTAAAACTCTATCATACCTGCCAAGGAGAGAAACTACAATACACAGAAATGTACTCCCTGGGGAAGACTTTTTTGTACTCTTTTGCTATCCCCAGCCTGAGGTCTCTTTTCAAGTTAAGTAGGTTTTGATGTATATGAATGACTTGGTCATTAAGATGGTTAAATAGTCAAACAGATCAAAAGGATTAGAACGACCCACTGAAGCAAGGCTATGATCAATCCACCGGAAGGTATTTGGGCTCTGCAGCAGGGCCAGGACACTGACCTACTGATTCAAGTAGATGAGACCATAACTGTGGGTCCCAAGGGTCTTGCATACCCTGGGGAGCCAGTAATTGCAGTCCTAACTGGAAGGTCTGAGAAACCAACTGCAGAGCTCCACAATACACTGCATCAAACGCTATTAAAATCGGAGGCTTCGCTGATGATAGAAGTGGATCATTTGAGAAAGTAACTCAAGATACTGAAAACTCTCAGTGAGACCCACTCCTGCTGGATTACAAGTCTTGATGCCAGGCCTATTTTTGAAACACATCAAACACAAAAAGAAAAAAAAAAAAGCCTGAGATAAAAAAACAAAGCTTTTTCCATTTGAAGGACAGAGAATGAGACAAGTAACAGATGGAATGGGGAAGGGCAAAGGGCTTAATAAGATTCACTACAGGATTAGGCGTTCGTTTGATTAAAATCAGCATATGCAAGGCAGAGGCAGAACAAAATCACACCACTCTGACTCATCATGCTTCAGGGTGTGCAGCCACCGCCATGCAGGTGAGACCAGGTGGAAGCCATGCACACAAGCCCTGCCAAGGAGCACTGCAACTTGTGAGCTGGGCTGTGAAGGTTTTGCCTTGCTCTTTGACGTCACGAAGGTCTCAGCCACAGAAAGAACAACTCATCTGGTCCAGAAACAGCTTTGAATGCTCAGTACCAAGCACAGTGCCAGATACATCAGTGCTTAATGACTGTGCTTTGAATGAGTATAAGTCTAACCTCTTAGCTATCTCTGTGAGGTTTAAAAGGGGTATAGGAAGAGTTTGTGATCATATGTCCAGATTTGCCTGATAGTACCAGTTTATATCTGTTATATCAGAGTAATTAGTAATGCCTCCTTTAACTTGCAAAAGGGTATCAGTTTGTACAGCAAATTATCTTTTACCTTAGGTATATAGTCTATCACCGAAAGAAATGTTTTCCATTGATTAGATGATCACAAATATATACAGGGCCCTTTACATTTTCCATCAAGTAACTCCTCAGTCCTTCCACAGCCTATCTTTCGTGAACTTTGAGAGGCCCTTTTCTCTTTGGTCTCCCTTTTTATCTCTTTCTCCATGTCTCTGTTATTTCTTCCATTTCTGTCTTTCCCTCAAGTGTCCTGACTCTGCCCCAGGGGGAAGGGAGTGTGAATTAGCTTCTCTGCGTCCTGTGAGTCTTGATTATTTCAAGTCCTTCAGAGTCTAGGAGAGACACCACTTCTAACACACCTTTCCTTGGTAATGTTGACCATCTTTCATAACACAACTTGAATATACATTTGGGCTGACAAAGTCTCTTTTTTTTCCTGTCTTACCAACGGCCCCTCCCAAGAAACAGTGATAATGAAGCAAAGAAAAGAAGCAAGAAAACCCTATCATGCTGCAAGTAAACAAAGGGCTTGAGTGAGATCCTACATACTGACTTTTAGCCCTGGGGATTTTTCTTATCTACCAAAAAGGACTGAATTATGTGCTTGCTTTCGAAGCAAGGGGTCTGATTCATTCCTGGGACTTAGATCTATTCCCATGTATTTAGCTTAGCATTTACATCAGCAGGATTCAAGAACTAATTCTATTTTGTGCAAAATAAATCATCTTTCAGTCCGGGAAGTCCAAAATAATCACAAAAATAAAGAGAAGGAAAAGGAAAAAGGAATGTTAGTAAGAATTGGATCCAGGAATGTGTTTGGGATTTTTATATTTTTAATGTAAAAATTTTCAACCTTTCAGACCATGAGTGGGAGTTTATTACCTGCTGTATAAAAATCTTATGAGCTTCTGGCATCATTTGCTAATAAGGAAATAATAGCAGGTCTATAGTCTCTGTCTTCATAAAAGGAAGCAAGAGACTCATTTGGCCATAGCAAATGCAGGGCTGAATTAGGAACCTTAAAAAAATAAATTCAACTCCACATAGTGTTTTGTATATGAAGTTAGAGTCCAAAGATAAGGAGTAGAATCTCATCCTATCCGTTCCTCACCATGTGGCCTTGTACGGATCTCCTGGGGCCTCAGTTTCTTATTTGCGCCATGAGAGGCTTGTTTGCTGTACCCACATCACGCAAGCTCTATGAACCTATGACTTGGTCACTTGGTAAGAGAGAATGTTTTTCTCTTCTCAGCCCCGTGTGAAGGACATCAAATGCTCACTCCAACTCCTACTCCCACATTCCACCAGTTACCTTCTACACACCCTAACAGAAGCGCCTGGGACCTCTATACTCCCTCACTGCCCCCATCTTTCCCTGAATCAGACTCTCTGGATTATACAACTTCACCAGGGTGATTTCTGTTAAACAAAAATTGTCTCTGCTCACAGCGCCCTGCTGCACTTTAGCTGTGAGCTCTCTGAGCACGGTAAAACATCTCAGATCAAAAGGTCCATCTGCCTTTAGCTGGAAAATAAAGTTAGAATAACTAGGTTTGCTACAAATTGGTCAGCTCAGGTCTACCACTGAGAAATCAATTGCTCAGCTTTCCATGTCTCTCCTGAACCAGTGTAGGTTCAACGGGGGCAACAATAACATTCCAACCCCCACTGCTCCTTGGCAAGCTATGCTTTTTCATTCCCCTTGCCTAGAAAGGTACCAACATTCTCTGACTTGCTAATGACAATTGTAGATTCAAACCTGACTCCCAGGCATGTTTGATTATTAACAATAGCCTAAGCAAAGCATGTATTTTTTTTTTATTTTTCCTTCATTAGAGAAGATTTTGCAGGATCCTTTTGTAGCAACCTTGGTCAGTCTGCCTTAAAAAACAGTGGTCACAACTAACTAATACCCTCTGTTCCTATGAGATGGAAACACCTTTACATAGTCAGGACCAGGGGCCTTAAACCCCCTTTGGAGATTTCCTGAAAGTTCCCTCACGACTCCCTCCTGGAATTGCAGGGACCGTGAAATGAGATGATGCACGTGAAGTGTGCAAAGCCCAGCATATTACGGGAACTCTTATTTCATAACAGGGCATTGCAGGAGGTCTCTTCCAATGGTAGGAAAGGATTACTGCAAGCAGTAAAAATGGTAGGGGTAGAAGAGAAGGAACAGATGCAGAAGTAGATAGAAAAGTCAAACAGAAGTGGAATAAACCATGAGCACGGTGTGGGAAAGTTCTCCCGGACTCTGGCTTCTCAGCATCCCAAATGGCCACATTCATGGCAACCTGGTTTTCTGGTGGGTCTCAAGCTTCATCCTCAGTACAGAGCCTATAATCGACCTACAAACTTCCCCTTCCTGCTCTCTGAATGCTGCAATCATAAGAACACACTCTCTGCTTCCTAACTCTTATGTGCAATTCCTACATTTCTCCCGTGAAATCAATGATATTCAAAACTCTACATTTGATTTCTCTGATTTGAATAGAAACAGCCAATAGTCAAACAGATCAAAAGGATTAGAAAGGCCCACTGAAGCAAGGCTATGATCAATCCACCAGAAGGTATTTGGGCTCTCACCTATACAGATGCTGCTCTATAGACAATTTCATAATTTCATGCCCATTTAATTCTCTAGGAGTTTTATCTACCACTGTTCTGCTATGTTCAAGGGCCTATAGTCGATATTTTCTTCATAGCAATCATGGAAGGTGTATACAGACTTCCAAATGATTTCAGGGCCTAACTGAAAACAGCTCCCCACAAGAGGAAGAAATTTCCTGCCCCAAACATTAATGCTGCCCTCCCACCCCCGGCACTGGTACACTCTGTCTAACACAGTAAAATACTTCCTAGAAGAGGAGTTCATCAAAAGCCTCTGTAATTCTAAATCTTAGGTCTGCTAGGCTGACTCCTCCACTCCCACACCCTGGTTGCATCTAACACAGATTCCTCATTGTCCCCGAATCCCATTCCCTTGTCTCTACTAACTGGGTTAAGGTGCAGTGGCTGGTACCAGACATTCTTCAGAATGAGGTTTCCAACCCAAACCTACCAACCATGATATGAAACCCTCAGATTAAACTCGTTTTTGGTCTCTTTTCCCTGATTTTCTTTTTCTAGCTTCCTCTGTCCTTTCCATAATTATTGCTTTTCCTCCTATTACAAGTGAACCTCTCTTCCTGTCATCTCCTAAACCTCCCTGAAAGAATCCTTTGGCAAGTTCTGGGCATTATAAAAAGTATCAAACATGCTGAAAACCAGTCAAATGACAACAACAACAAAAGAAGCATGCATTTGGTCTGGAAACCACATGCTTCTATGCTGTCTTAGGCACTAGTACAGAAGGGTCCCCAGAGAAAAAGTCAGGCTATGATACTACTTTATATTGAGTATCTTGGCAGCACTGCAAGGTGATATTTACCATGACTTTCCTTTGTACCGAGGGCTGGGTTTCCAGCAACTCCTTCCCTGAGGCCAGTTTCTAATAGCTTTATGGCCAGAAACTGCGCGCGGCTGGGACTTGGGGGCAGGAATCAGATCCAGGCCCAATGTGTCAGCGGCACTGTAGGCAACGAGCTGGTCCCTAGAGGAAATAAAGGCCTGGAACTGCTCCGGCCACTTGGCAATTTGAGGTCTAGTTTGAGGTCTAACCCAGGTAAAAGGGAAAGCTGGAACCTTACCTGTCAACTCTACACGGAAATAAGGAAGGAAGCCCAATCTCCAGAGCTCCTCCCAGCAGCTAGGCCCATGGCACGACACCCCGGCAGCAGGCCTTACCCCTCCCTTCACCACACCCCAGTAGAAAAGCATCCCCAGTATAAAAGTTCAGCAACATTCTCTCTATAACGGTGACTAAGAAGGGGTATATGGCCTGACCGCCTTATCTGAGGTGATGAGAAACCCAGAAAGAGGCTGTAGATACATCCCTGCGTGGTCATCACAGTCTAACTCACACCTTTGTGTGTAGAAGGCCCTCATTCTGGGCCCATACACAGCCTTGTGGGTGGACAGCTTGAATGGAACATGGACTGATTTCAGTCCCCACTGCTGCCTGTGTCCCAGAACAGTGCACAACACACAGTCACACAGAGCAGCCCCATTCCATAGCTCAGAGACTAGAAATAATTAGGCTCAAGGCAGAGTGTCAGAAAAAGACAGCAGGTGTCACAGCTGGATCAGTGCAAACCATCCTCACAACCCTCTGAATGCTGGGGATTTTGCCTGTGCTAACCTAGCTGAGGGCAGAGGTGTTAGGGGGACCAAGGGGAGAGGGAACATGGTGGTAGTACTCATGTTCTGAGCCATGTCCTAACCTCATTCTGACACAGCCGCTGAAACCCAACCCACTCCCATCATCAAATTCAGTCACCACCGTCTGACTCTGAGGAAAATTATCAAGAACAATTCATGCTCTCTTGCTCTGAGTACATCTGGGGATCCAACAGTGATGGGAGGTGTGAAAAATGGGCTGAGCAGGATGATCGCCAATGAAGGAATCAAAATTAACAGGGGAAAGCTTTAAAATCAGGGTGGACTGGTTCCTAATAAAAGAGAACTGCGACCATATCCCTTTTACCACTGCTCCAAACATCAAGATAAAATGTGAAAAGGAGACAATTAAAGGTGGGCTCTAAAGCAATATAAAGATCTCCTTGGACCCAACTGATTTCAGCTCTTGAGGATGCATGGCTACTTGAGATGCTCCACACATGGCAGGTGCCCTCAGCCAGGCTCACTGTGAGAAATCAGGGCTAGACCAGGGTCCCTGCCCACGCTACCTATGAGAGGACAACGACTGCAGCTGCTGTGTTATAGTAAGGCCCTGTGAAGCTGCAAATGTAGTGAAACAGGAGTAAGCCGGCACAGTTCTGAAATCAAGCTGCCCTGAATGAGGACCTGAGCAAGGCTGCTCACAAATTAACGCAGGAACTAGGCCTGCGACCTATTCGGTAGCACACAGGGCAGGACTCTCCCAGCATCCATATAATACCTGGTTCCAAACAGGGTCCCAGAGGACTTGGGGTCGAGGCAACCATCCAAGAAGGGATGAGTGAAGAGAGGGGGGAAGCGAAAGTGAGAAACTCTCAATAAAGAAAGACAACCAAAAAAAAGTGAGGCAACATTGCAAATGCAATCAAAATAATAAAACAACCCCAAAAGTGTTCATGTATTTTTAGGATCCTCATAGACATAAAGGAAGGAATAACATTTACGTAAAAATTGATACAACAGACACAGCTAATCAATTCCACAACAGCAGAGAGTTAATGGAAGAGAAGCAATATTCAAAGGGTTAGTGGCTAACAATTCTTGAGAATTGAAGAAATATGAGCCTACAGTTTGCAAATGCACTCTGAGGAAAGGTGAATCAATAAAAATAAATCTACAACCAGAGTGCATGGTCAAACTATGGAACACTGTAAAAGTTACCAGAGAGAAAAAGATATATTCCTTTGAGAGAATGACACAAAGATTGACAATAGATGTACCGTCAGCAACAATTAATACCAAAGGAAAATAGAGTAACATATTCCACATACTGAGAGAAAATAATCACCTACCTTGAATATGTATGTATATGTATACATACATACACACATACACATATCCTAAGCCAATGGAGGGAACAGAGGAGAATAGGAAACTATTTATCAATTCCACAGGAAACAGACAAGGAAGAAAAAAATTTAAAAAGAGGGTGGCTGTGGCAGAAGAGTCCAGATGTCTACCAAAGATTTGTGTTCCTTCTAACATAGCGTGGAGTTGTTCCTGGGAGCTGGCCCTCATGCCATACACTACATTTCCCAGGCCCATTTGCTTCTGTGTAAGACCATGTGACCAGTTCTCATGAATAAAATGTGAGCAGTAGCGATATAAATGGCTCTCAGGCTGATGTAGTTAAGAAGTAGGTGTGTCTTCTGTATCCTTTCTTTGCCTTTCTTATGGTGACTTTGGAACCCACACGTTGAGAGTGACAGAGCCATCAGATGGAAGGAGCCTGGATTCCTGAATGACTATGTGGGACAGAACCATACTCTCTGTGCCACTAACTGGATTCTGTGTAACAAAATATAGACTTCTATTGTGTCAAGCCACTGAGGTTCCTGGGTTCATCTGTAACCTCAGCTAGCATTGCCCTAAGTAATACAGATGGCAAACAGAAAACACAAAATAAGATGGCAGAAATACGTCCAGATATATTATCAGTCATAAAAATGTAAATGGATTAAGCCCAGAGGTTGACAAACTGTACCTGGCAGGCCAAATCTGGCCATGCGCACTCACTTATGTATCGTCACTGGCTATTTCTGAGTAATTACAAAAGAGACCAGATGGCCCACAGAGCCAAAAATATTAACTCTCTCTCCTTATAAGGAAAGGTTGCTACCCCCTGGATTAAACCCACTTATTAAGAAGAGGGAAAACAGGGTGGGTCAATTTTTTAAAGAGATGCAAACTATGATATTTATAAGAAAACATTTTTTAAAAAAGACTCTGAACATTTGAAAATAAAGATATGAATAAAGATATGGTTAGCAAATATTAACAAAAAGAAAGCACATATAGCAAGAATAATATCAGATAATATAAAGGGTCATGCAGTAGCATTAACAGAGATAAAGAATTACAGTATATAAAGATAGGAAGAAACATCTCAAGAAGATATAACAATCTTGAACTTCTAAGCACCTAATTATATAAAGGATAAGGAATAGAATTACAATGAAAACCTTTTCAGAAAAAGAAAAAACACAAAGGTACAGTATACCACAAATCTTTCAGAAACTGATAAATCAAAGTAATAAATTTTAGTTATATAAAAGGAGCAATTAGGAGATTTGAAAGCTATGACTTCCAGTGGAAAATGGGCAGGGGTTTCAGAACTACCTGAGGAACTTTTTCAAATAGCACATCACTGCCCATCTTACCCAGATAGGAGAAAAGGAAGAAATCCTTTGAGAACTGATTTAGTATACCCCTGTTGTTGTCAGAAAGAGGAGTATCCCTTTGGGGCTGTGGGGGGGGGGGGTAGTGTATGCGGTGGTGAAAAGAGGCTGAGAATTATCTTTCTCAAGGTGGTAGATAGTGGCCAACCTCAATGATAAGTGCTATGAAAAGAAACATGTTGATTTATCAAGTACTTAAACCATATCCAATGTGAGCTTTTCCTTAGCTACCAGAGACATCAAAGAACTAGAATAAGAACAGCAAAAGATCTGCTATATTAGTAACCAGTTGTCTCTCCCAAGTTTCTGGATAATTGTTTCTGATTTTCAAAACATGTCAGAGCTTTGTCTTACTAGATTCAGCTTAACTAAGTATAAAACTTCTCAGGACAGGAAATACTTTTTAATATTGACTATATATTGACTTAAAACTTTTGGCTGTCCATTTTTAGAAAAATTTTACCACTAAATGTATTAAAAAGTACTCTCTCTCCCTAGCTGGGTAGCTCAGCATTGTCCCGATATGCCAAGGTTTCAGGTTCCATCCCCGGTCAGGGCACATACAAGAATCAACCAATGAATGCATAAATAAGTGGAATAAAAAATACATGTATCTCTCTCTCTCTCAAATCAATAAATAAAAAATTTTTTAAATCATTAAAATGTACTCACTCTAAAATTCAAAATCAAAGTTCATTGAGTAAAAGAAGCCCAATTTAATCTAATAAAATCAATAAAGGGAAGTTTAATGGATAAAATAGAAGAATGTAAGTTCTCGCCCAATTAATCCATCAATCCACCTTGTTTCCTCTCTAGCCCTTGCTTGCAAAAAGGGATTTATAATAATATCATCAATACACAATATATCAAAATTCCCCATTAATGATTTCTCTATAAAAGTTTATAAGGAATATATTTTGAGAATATATACTAAAACGCAAGAGTAAAGAAATTGTGTCTAAATAATGGACTAGAGGCATTTGTTCAGATACTAAAAATTCATAATATTGGAGTGCAGTTTATAGAAAACATAAAGGACTAGGGAGAGAAGTCCAGTTCTGAATGGGAGATCAAAAATCACTACTTATTCCTGAGTAGGTGAGTGACATGCTGAAAATGATGTATGTACGAAATGAGAGTCAAGTATGTGAAAAAGGATTAGAGTAAGAAGAGAGAAGCTAAAAGATTTTGGACAGTTCAGGTGTGAGTTGGTGAGAGTGGGGATTTTAGAGAAGTGGCCATGAGATTAAGATGTAATGTGAATGAAGACTGGGGAGGAAGAGCAAACCAGACTTAATAAATGACTGGATGGGAGAGAAGAAAAAGAAGGAAGGAAGAAGAGAAGGGAGGAGGGAAGAGGAAGAAGAGAAGGGAGGAGGGAAGAGGAAGAAGATGACAAAATAAAGACTATCCTGATTACATTCATAAAACTTTGGTCCAGGTATTATGGCAGGGAAGAGAAACCTGTATCTATTCTAGAAAGTTAGTTTCGGACACATCGAATTCAAGATAAAAGATAATCAGGCCAGCAGTTGACTAACACGGTAATTCTTGAAGAGTGGCCTACAGCGCTCTGCATCAGAATCCCCAGGTTGCCTATTAAAACACAGATTCCAGGGCTCCTCTCCAGACCTACTGAATCACAAAATCACAATCCCAGGAATCCGGATTAAATGAGCTCAGAGGAGGTAAGTACCGAGCACACTGGAGTGTGTCCTCCACTCAACCAGGCATAAGATATGCACTCTCTGTAGACCAAACAAATACCAAGTGGCTGAGCTTACCCAAAGTTATCGAAGAGGAAAGCAGGATCCAAGCATTAAGGCTTGGGGAGGGCGGGGGGGGGGGGCATTAACAGTTATGGGTCACAGACAAAGAGGCGCCAATGAAGGATGCAGAAAAAAAGTAGTTTGTGAGTTTAGCAGGAACCAGAATTATACATTATCATAAGGATGAGAGGGTTTCTGGTGAAAACATGATTGAGTGCTTAGACATTTTCTTTTTCTTTCTTTTCTTTCTTTCTCTCCTTCCTTCCTTCCTTCCTTCCTTCCTTCCTTCCTTCCTTCCTTCCTTCCTTTCTTTCTTTCTTTTGTCCTGTAGTTCTGGATAATTTACATTGGGACTCTTACAGATGCTGAGAGCATCCTAGACAAAACCAATAGGCTAAAAGTAGGTACAAAGAACATACAAGTAATATAACTTGTAAGTCTTAACACCCCCAAAGTGACAACATACCTTATTTCTCTCATTTTCATCATGTATTTAATAAGGATGACCCAAATGTATATAGCTTTGGGGTCTTAAAAAAATAATTAGGAAATGTTTAAACAGGTAGGTGCCTAATATTTTAAGCCTTTGGGAGGATAAAAAGTGACTGGCCCTAAGTGCGTTTTTTCTCCCAGTTACATTGTTTCCTTTCCAGTGTTTTTACATGCTTGTAGTTTCCAAGGTAGTTGCCAATGGATATTGGGTTGTATTCTTTCCAGTATGGGTTGTATTCTTAAGAGTTGTAGGCAGATGCTCTTCAGGATGTAGTGAAGGCCTTTGATGCAAATACCCAAATGCTCTTCTTACAGTGATGAGTAAAAACATTAGATCACTGTAAACCTTAAAGCTAAAAAAGCTTCTCATGGCAACAACAGCTATTTACACACCTGCAGAGCTTTACCATGTACAAGGCACTTTCCCAAGCATTTCTCAGATCCTTCTGTCAACCCTCAAAAGCAAGCAAGGCAGACACTATTATTATCCCTATTTCACAAGAGAATGTGGGTTGTCCAAGAGGTGGAGCTGGGATCTGAATTCTGACCATTAGACCTAGGGGTCCATTTAGGATACCCAAAATACATAATTAATTAAAAAGAGATGTTTTCTCCCTTCGGAAATAAATGCGAGAGGAAGATTTGATTGATCAATGTTTTATTTGCAGTATACATTATTAAATATTTCAATGAGATGGCCTGTTTTTCTGGTGGACTTGAAGTTTAAATTTCCTGGGAAAACAAAAACCTTCAGCCGTGTGAATGAACAGAGTTGATAGAGGTAGTGAAACCACAGTGTGTATAAGGAGATGTGAAATGTAAACGCTTCATGCAGCTGGGGTCTCGGTATAAGAACCAAACTCCTACTCATCTTACAGTCCAGAAATACAAAGAGCCACTCCTAGAAGCTGTGAGACTAACCCAAAGAATCAGTCTTATATGAAGGCCTGAAAAGCCTCCTGAAAGGGCGGAGTTCAGATAATAGGGGTCAAGGGTGTGGGGCCAGGGTATTGCTGTCTGTCACTCAAACTCACCACCTGGGAATCATTCAGGACTAAATCCTAGCTAGAACAGGGGTGGCTGAGATACAAAGAGCAAGTTAAAGCAAAGAATTATCTCACTAACATCTTCCTGAGACCCTGAGAACCCTTGACAAGCAGCGTTTTGTGGCTCTAGCTGTGCTGAAGAGCAACAAGAGAGACACACTGAGGTGTAGGAGTTGTTTCTAGAATAACTCCTGTGTGAGCAGAGGCCATCTTACCATGAATGGGTTAAAGTCATGGAAATATTATGTTCTCACAGTTCTTGCAGATTTTTTATACATTATTTCATTCAGAAGTATATATTGAGATCAGACTTTGTGACAGGTGGTTGGGATACAGCAGTGAACAAAACAGATGAAGTCTTACTCTTTGGAAGTTTTATTCCAGCGGGGGAAGAGAGAAAACAAATTGTGCGGTGGAGATAGCTGCCATAGGAAAAAACTGAAGCAGGATAAAAGGATGTGGCTTTGACAAAACACAAGATGTGTTTCTATTTTAAACACTTTTATAAGTCATCAAAAGCCCATGTGATTAATTTAGTAGTTGCACAGTTGAAAACCATTTATTAATAATAGTGGGATCAGCTGCTGATAATTTGAATTTGTTGTCATTTTACTGTTCATATTTTTGATCATCTTCTTTTTCTTTGTTAAGTCCCTTTAACATTTCATATAATAAGAGCTTGGTGATGATGAACTCCTTTAACTTTACCTTATCTGGGAAGCACTTTATCTGCCTTTCAAATCTAAATGATAGCTTTGCTGGATAGAGTAATCTTGGCTGTAGGTCCTTGCCTTTCATGACTTTGAATACTTCTTTCCAGCCCCTTCTTTCATGTAAGGTTTCTTTTGAGAAATCAGCTAATAGTCTGATGGGAACTCCTTTGTAGGTAACTGTCTCCTTTTGTCTTGTTGCTTTTAAGATTCTCTCCTTATCTTTCATCTTGGGTAATATAATTACAATGTGCTTTGGTGTGTGTTTCCTTGGGTCCAACTTCTCAACAACTCGACCAAAAAATAAAAATAAAAACAAAAGCAAACTAAGCAAACAACTAGAACAGGAACAGAATCACAGAAATGGAGATCACATGCAGGTTTATCAGTGGGGAGGGGGAGGGTGGAGAATGGGGGAAAAAGTACAGGGAATGAGAAGCATAAATGGTAGGCACAAAATAGACAGGGGGAGGTTAAGAATAGT